>CM073771.1:50869643-51019643 GCA_037158775.1 Hetaerina titia
GCTTTTACTTCATCCGAGTATTGAACTCGTCCATGTACCATAAAAAGGTCGATAGTGGATGGGTACGATTTATGCATGTAAAGGTCCAAGTTTACTTCAAAATGTGAGAGTCATCTGTCGTGATCAATCACTCCCGCTAGGTTCAAGTTCGATTTTAATTTAAGTTGGTCCAATGAAAGTTATAACATCAAAATGAGAGGCATATAAGGACTTCTCGTTTGGAAATGCTTGCACTACAGGGACTTCATTGAAGTCATTCGCGGTTGGCGCGAGCAGTTACGATTTCAGCAACGACAACACGTGCCATTCAAACGAGATCGGTCTTCACAAGCATATTCGAGCAATTGGAGCACATTTTTTTTGTTAACTTCGTGCACCGGGGATCGATCGAAGGGAATTTATTCGGAGCCCATTATTCCTCTACCTTAACCCAGCTCGTGAAACGCCAAATCGTCAACATAATACGAAACGGAGCTCAACTCACGCGGCATGATGATATTACCCATGTCAAAACTGCGAGACGGCCGATGTTTAGAGCTCTCGGACGAGGGTGGAGGGTTTGGATAAAGGGTTCGGGGGATCACGAGAAATATCTGAAAACAAAACGAGAGCAAGAACGAATTAATGGTCTCTCGATCTCAAAGAGCCCGTCCCCGATCCCCTGTTATTCCCTCGACAACATCTCATCCTCTTCTCTCTCTCCCCCCTCCCGCCACTCACCGATTCCAATTTCCCAAATCGTCTTCCGCCGACCGTCGACTAATTTCCCTCCTCCTTGTCCTCCCTCCAAACCCAGGGGGAAAAAAGAGGCCGCCCTTCTCTCTCAAAGCCAACGCCCTGAGAGAGGGTAAAAACCCAGCCGCCTGAAACACCCCTTACCCATCGCGTTAACTCCCCTGCGGCCTTCCCTTTTTTCCTTAGCACCAGAACGGTCAGATGGGTCATATTTCCTCGTTTAACTTTACCTCCTTCTCCAATATCTTATAATTTATGCAGTATCGCTCACATCTCCTGAGGTTTTGATCATTGCGTTATTTTGGTATGATAGCTGATGAAAGTTAAGAAGGAATGAAACAGGTAATAATGGAGGACAAATCGAAGAAAGTTATTGTGATACTTTTAGATGAGAGTCGTTAGGAACCGTTCTAAAAATTTGTATAACACCTTGAATTATGTAGGGGAAATGATTTTTTTAAATGATAAACTTCATTGAAAAATAAAATTTACGAAAATGAAATTTGTCTTTGGGATTTCAACGGCAACACAATTACGTTAAATACATCGCCGATTTCCAAATGATATCTGCCAGTGTGTCTCTGTCAGATGTGGGATCGGAATTTGTGGTACGATAACTGAATAACCATTATTTTACGTGCCAAAAAAAATATGTTTAACGTTCCATGGGGAAATAAATTAAGTGATTTAATTTTGAAAAAATCGACCTTCCCGAGGAAAAATGTCGACCTCTTTAACTTTTCAATAGAGGCGAAAGTAATACCGTCAAAACAGACGTATTTTGTAACTACGACTTTTAAGTCGGGTATGGGTACTTACCAATCTTTTCAAATTCAACCAAATAAAACAAAAGTTATCGCATCACCCTACCCTGCAATAAAATATATGTCTTCGACGTTAAAAATGGCAATTCATACCGATTGAAACGCAAATACTTGGTTATAAATTGGAAAAAACGGGTGCTATGGCCGACTTTAATGTTTCCAAGATATTTTATCGACTTTGTTTCAAGTTTCCCTTGTTCCGTTAGCGTCAGCGGTGGATTTGGAGTTCTCCTGAAGTGAGGTTAAACGGAAACTGAACATTCTAGTATCCATTTTAAAACCATTATTGTTAACCAATTTATGATCACAATAATAAAAAATATGTATTCAACTGTTTAACACGCCGACAAGCAAGATTTTGCATAATCCTTTTCTATATTTAATGATAAATCGTTCAATAAACAATTCTTCCAAAGGTTGGAAAGCCACTACTCAGGCGCACATACGTCGGCATGTTCACCCTTAAAAAAGAAAGGTACTTAGAGCAAACATCGCCTCAACGTGAAAGAAGCTGTGAATCATAATAATGCTGCTCACAAGACATTTTAATGAATGGATCCGGTTTGCCTGCCTCCTTTAGTCTAATTCCTTCACAGCCCGTTTGAGGGAGCAGGGAGGCCTGAGACTTCTTTTAGCTGCTATTTTGCTGACGCAAGGACTTCCAAAGAGCTCGGCCTGTACGGCCAACTGCGAGAAATGGGGGAACGGAGTAAATGTTCGAAAACTTTAAGGGTTGAGCGCGTCCTTCCTCATGCGAGTCAACCCTTTCGGGAAAGCGGTCCTGGCGGAAAGAGTCAAGAGCGCGTTTAGACCTCTCTATGTAATCATAATGAAATTTAACGTGATGTCTTCGCTAAAGGTTTGCACAAAAGATAGGTTGTTACACGAGGGGTTTAAACATGACTAACATACATTAGTATATCAAAATACATTGTAGAATTGAAGTACTTGGAAAAAAATGCAGAATATACGAGAGTCGATGTTTCTGGCCGTGGGTTAATTAACGAATAATTTTTATCACTATGGGACATTCCTGATAATACAAAATGAATAATTCATTGGTATGAACTTTTATAACGTCTCCGAAAGATAAAAAGGTTGCACTAATAAATTATTGACATCGAATACCACTAAGCTACCCGAGAGCAAATGAAATTTACAATATGAAATGAATTGACGGGGGAATGGCAAACGCAACGGTGGTATTTATTTAATCCCTAATTTGATAATAGCCTCTGGAGGTACATGAAAAAGCTGGGAATAAAAAAAACAAATAAAATCGTTAATTTAATTATAAATGGGCTACGGTCCACATCATTTTACACAAGCTATAAATGAAACTTCAGATTAACTTGTTTATGAACGGTTTTCGACAGAAATATTTAAACATTTCAATGAAAGACCACAATGAATGTACATGCTCACACCACTTCGAGCGGGTCAATCATTAGCGTGCATTTTCATTAATATTCGGTATAAACTTCACCTGTCATAGGCTCTGGCGAAAAAAAAGACTCGGATTAAATTCTTCAAGCTTCAGCTTCTATCGAGATCCTCCTCACTTAGCCTCCGTGGATCCGACTGATCTTATTTAATTATAATACTTCATTTTCGTCATTAACCACATGAACTTGGCACCGACTTGGAGGGACAAGCGGCAGCGGGGGACCGCCGCCGTCCCCCAAGTCTTCCACCACGGTTAATCGCCCTGCGTTCCCGATTCGGGGAATGGACGGGCGAGAGATGGCGATGAGGGCATGAGATGATCGCGGGGATTGAGACGGGGGATACTGGGAAAGAATGGTGGGAAGTTGTGGAGTAAGTAACCGTTCCGCGTGGAGGCGACAAGGAGGAGAGAGTGAGAGGGGATGGGGAAGGAGGGGAGCTAGGCGTGGGCGTTCTCGGACGGCTGTAATGGGATATGAGCACTCCTAAAGTGAGGTCAGATGGCGATAAGAGAGGAGCGGAAAGGACCGCTAAGAAAGTAATCGAAGATTATTATAATGCACCTGCGAAATACTAATGAATGACTCAAGGACGAATAGACGCGAGCTTATATGAAACTCTCATAAATGAAAGGGAAATTTGTAATTCATAAAAAAATAAGCGAGATCTTTCGTGAAATGGATATTGAAATATGTCTTTGAATTATGGTTAAGCAAAACTGAAGTGGTTGGATTAAGTTAAAGAATTTGTGCAAAGCTTTCTCTTTTAAGAGATAGATACTCTCAAGAAAAACCTTGGGTGTGGTACCCACGTACTACACCCAACTCTATTCAAACACGTATAAACCTAGCGGTACTAGGGTTATATTATCTACCCTGAGTCCACCCAATATCCACTGTACCAGAGAAGATGGAAATGTTCTTATTAATTTATTTCTTACTGTCCTAACAGTTGGCATGAAAACGATAATGAGGGCAGAACCTCAAAATAACAATTGTCTCTATGATAAAACTCATCCCGTAAGTACTGTTCCTATGAGAATGAAGAAAAAATTACACGTACAGATCAAGTGTGAAAAAATTTACATACTGCGAGCAATATAAATGGATGTAGGTGAAAGGAAAAGACAATCAAACTGCGTATAATACTCAGCCATAGTTTAGATCTCAGAAGATACAATTTGGGTAATCTGCAAAAGGTTAATTGAATGTTAATGGAGTAATGATGAGGGTAAAAAAAAGAAACTTTGCACTTCCACTTGGTTTTTACCCTCATCATAAAGGAATTCCACAAATCCAAACCTGAAACTGTTATGCCAGTGGAGTATTTTAACGTACGGAAAGAATCACCGAAGGTCATCCTCGTTTTTTGTTTAACATTAATGTTTTCATATATTTGTATGATGGGATTCAATAACCACTCATTTGTTTCATATTATAGTAAAGGTGAACAATTCGCCTAAATTTATTCTGTTGTACACTTTCTTTAAAAGAATTAAAACACAATTAACTCTGTCTGAGAAACCACAGATGGCAAAGGGAAAGGAGCTACAGGCTACCTGTAGCTCCCCTAACATGAGGTGTAAACATCATACGCCGTTATGTGACTTACTGTAATGGAGAGCTCTACCGTCAACTATCAAACCAACCTTCTTGGTGAATTCTTGGGAATTTTTGGTACATCGTCAAATAAGTCAAGAATGATCCTGTTACTGAAGTAATTCAGTGTCTAATGAAAAAGTACTGAGAGAGACTCCCATCATTATCAAAACGTTGAGGTGAAAAACAATTTGGGCAAAAGTGAACAAGTACGACCCGTTAAACAAATAACAAAACTTGAGGAGCATTCATTACAATAAAGAGTAGTCACGAGGTTTATTCAAACTGGCCACAAAAAAGAACACCCAGAAGAGTGACGAAATATTCAAACAGCTGAAGAAATTGAGCGGAAATCAGACTGGCATGACTGAAATCAAATATTATTTCAGGGAAAAAGAATATTTCGTTAAGGTAAAGGATTTCCAACGCCTTTTCGTCTTCATTCTTCTGAGTAAGCACGTTCCGCCGTGAGAAGCCACCCCAAGGAAGGGAGAGTTAATGACTTGCGCTCCTCTTCTTTAATTTTCTGACACAGCTCCTCCGGACTACCCACTTAGGTCGTGAGACTTAACTGCGGCCGCAAGGGGCAATTGCTCCTCGCGTTCCGAGCGTAATCGCCTCTGGGCACTGCTGGCTTTCGCCAACATCACAGTAGCGGAAGCTGAGTCCAGTTTCTCAACAAACCAAGTTTACCTCATTCTTTTCTGCGGCTCTATTTGAGAACCATAATTGACATTCTGTATGAATTCCAGCTATCGGTATTTTTATGGTTAACAAGTAATAATCTATGATTTAGGCAATGAAAAACGGATTTATAATCAAACCAGCAGGGATATCCGTATAACAGGAATATAACGCCTTGCTAAAAGCATGGTTCTTGGATAAACGATAGTTTCCCTATTATTATTATTACAGCTTTATTTTCAAATTGTATGTCGAAGCATTATTTCAAATATACTAAGACCGCTTGAGGGAACCCAATGGTGTAATGGCGTATACCATTACTTCTTTAATCTGAACTTAAATAGAGAGGAAATCTCTCTTTTGCCAAACTAAGGTGACAAAAAGGCGATCATTTTACTAATTAATTTAAAGCTGAATGCATAAGCTTACTGGTATTAAGAATTTTAGCATATTGTAATGATAAACATTTGGCTTATGGGCCAAATAAGAATGTAATAAATGGTTACTTCATTTTCCGCTACATTTTTACGGAGTGGGATCATCCATATAAAATGTCAAGTAAACTAGTGAGAGCGATAGAATAGCGTAACTAAAAACTAATGGTTACCTGTAAGGCTATCAACAGAGTAATTTTTCACCTAATAGATACAATAATGCTTAATTTGAGCCGAAAACTTTGACGGTAATTCTTTCACCCTGTACCCGGAAATATATCAGCAAAATTGCCCATTTATTTTTTTTTGCACGGATGTGCTTTGGATGCGGAAATATTAAAATTCCCAACAGCACACGGGGAGAGGAGTAACGAAAGAGGTCCTCTCGGTGCTGAAGTGAAACACGCGACGGTGATTAAATGGAATTTTCTGAGAGCACAAGCCCTTTAAACCTACTAGCGGGGAAGCGGCGGGCAAAGAGAAGAAGAGTGCGAGCGCAACGCGATTTACCGTCGGAGAGGCACGCCTCTCCAAAGGGACTTCTCGACGCGCGGCCCTGAGATATGTCCCCGCCGCCCGAGCCATCGATAAAATTCTTCGCCCTCGGACAATTGGATTAAGCCTTAACCTTCTGCCCGAGGGCGTCGGCGGGGGGCGGTGGCGGGTGGTGGGGGGAGGGGGTAGATATACCGCCTCGGCTCTTAAACCGGGCGGGGTCGAAGCAGCTCTTCGGCGCCTACTTAAATAAAGAGGGAAGAAAATAAGAAAACAAGAGGTTAAATAATGAAAGATAGGAAAGTGAGAAAGGCGGGGATGGGCTGGAGGGGGGTTGAGAATATAGAGGAAGGACGAGGCAGTTGGTGTGGGTGGGACGCACTTAAAGGAAAATAAAGCGGTGAATGGGGTGGGAGTCGTAAGATAATCACCCCCGGGGGGTAGTTGGTTGAGGGTGTATTTTCAGTAAGGTGAGAACGAGGTGGCTAGGGAGAGGGGGTTGAGGGTTTTTTAATGATGAAGGCAGAGAGAAGAAAGGTTTTTGTTCAAGATGACGATCCCAACCAGACTTTAAGGAACCCCATCGGGTAGACTCCTAAACAACCTTTTTGAAAGTAAAAAAATATTGATAACTGCAAAAAAAAGAGGCTCAAGATGCGGGTCAAAGAATAGCTTGGGCGGGTGGGAGATGAGGAGGGGAGAATGGAGAAGCAAGAGGGTTGACTTAGAAGGAGGCCCTAAGGTGGCGATGGATTCTGCTGGTATTTTTTATGGCGTCGAGAGTGGGAGAGGAGAGAAGAGGAAGAGGGGAGAGAGTGGAATAGAGAGAGAGAGAAGGAGAGGAGATAGAGATTGCGAGCTATCAATGGGTAGTTGATGAAAGAGAGAGTGAGTTAGGGTTTCTGGAGCGCAGATCAATGCCTTTTGCACCACTATGAGATGTTGTTGCTGCAGGCCGAGTCAAAAAACATATAAGGTTTCGAGATTCAAGGAAAGCCGATTGTGTGAGCAGGCTTGACTTGAAGGACAAAGTTTTCTGTCACGTAATGCGATCGTCTATTCATTCCATCCAATAGATTGGAGTTGGATTTCAGTCGAGCATTTAGGAAAGCACAACTCCACCTTGATGAAGCAAGTGACCTCGAGAAGAGAAGGTTTAATGAGAGAAGGTTTTAGAGAAGAGAAGGGAAGGTTTTAACGGCGGTGTTAAACTTTCAATTACATCGGTACATGCATTAGTCAGATGAGTTATTTGTTTAGCGATAAATACTTGATGTGGAAGAATAAAAAGTTTCTTTAACAAGCTGTAAGCTTGACACTTGAATGTTTTTAGCAAGTGGGAAATAACGGAAAAAAAGATAGTATCTTGAAAATGGCTATTCAAAGTGCACCATTGTGTGTTCACCTCGAGTCGTCCACCATGGCCTATTTCTTTTAAAATTAAAGAAAAATGTATTACTTTTAGAACACCATAGCTTTTTATTTGACCCTCTTTAGATGACACCTTCCATAGCCGTAGGGAAAAATTAATTTGTTTCACGAAGTATGGAGTTTGAATAACAACAAGCAGCTATGCGAAATATTTATCTAAGCATTTGAGGAATAATTTAAAAATAAATGTTGTAATACTAAAATAACTACAAAAGTAACAATGTTTTATGTTGATTTTCAAAATAATTAATACTAATTCGTTTAGTAAAATTATTTTTTGGAAAACGAAGCTTAAATTATATGCCAAACTATCATAAAAGCAGCACTATAATTTAAAACTAATTAACATAATTGCTATTTCAAGGCTTTTGGCTTTTATTAATAAATAAATGATGGCTTATCTCTTTGGATTAGAAAAAATACTTCAAAGAAGCGTTCGATTTAATTATCCTGTCCAGGTAAAGCAAATTGGCTGATGAGCTTAACCATGGGAAGCAAAGTTATTCATTTGTAACCCAATATTTGCACGGAGAGAGAAGTATCACAAATTACACAATGGTATAGCAGAAATTAAATACATATCATTTTAACGCCCTGGCAGTTATCATTCAGCGGAACAATAGCTCACCAAATTCAAAGAAATGCGGGAGATGCAGCGACATTTAACTTTTAACGGTGTCATCCGCTAATAATTATTGAAATGAAACAATTTCAAAGTGCAAAAATCATTCGCCTTAGGTGGGATCCCAGTTCTCGGGGCACAGGATACCGGTTCCCGTTCCTTGATCCCAGAAAAAGCAAATTATTTTAACACTTTGTAATTTAATGCCTAACCAGTTTAAAAGAAATTAAATTAATAACTAGAGATCTAGCCCACTACAAAATGCTGGATTCATGAGCTGCACTATGATAGAATTACCAATGCTTAACTGGTCTTTCAGGAAATTTGAATATGAGTTTCAACCCTTCTACTTATAAACGAAAGAACAATACTAGGTATTTTCCACAAAACCTTTTATTTTGTACGACTAGTTTCAACGCATAAGCGTCATCGTCTGGTACACTAATTTACCTGAGAATGATACTTATGTGCTGAAACTAATCGTTCAAAATAAAACGTTTTATGGAAAATGTCTACGTGTATTATTCTTCTTTCATTTGAAAATGAATTTTCATGTAAACACGCTTAATTCTATCGATTGTACTTCTACTAATCTTAAATTTAGGGGAAGTGTGCTAATCATTGACCAAAAAAGTATACATTTTTCTCGGAACTTAAGATGGAACATCTCATGTCCTAATTTAATCAATTATATCTACGGATTACTTTTGCTAAGCAAGAATAATGATGCTTTGCGCTGAAGAAATTTTCTTAAAAAACTGCTCCCCCATTTGAGATAATATTATCTATCTAACTGCTTCGCGAATTCTATAGTTGATTCTTTTTTATTTTTTAAATATTTAAAACATAGACTTTCATCACGAAAGAATAAAAGTAATACGTTTTAAGAGTTATTCACGCATTCTCTCTGAGTTGACTACGCGCATTGAGGTCTCCTAAATGTCAAGGCTAACATGTTCAGAAGAAATTTGTTTTAACTATAACTTGTAGTTACAAAATTGAATGTCGGACGTGGTGTCTACATAGGAAAGATTATTGTTTGAAAATTTATTTTCACATTTTCTTGGCAAATTAGATGTCATTGAATACAATGTAACTTTCAGGAAATTGAAAATAATTTCTTGATTAAAAATATCTGTAGAAAACTTTAATTTAAAACTACCCATTTACAGATTTTTTCATTACTTAATGCATTTATAAAATATTTATTGAATAAATAGAATTCTGATTTAGTTGATATGATCCTAGTTTAGTTCATTCTCTTAAAATTAAGTGTTTAATTTTTGGGGGTGAAATGAAAGGAAAGAGTACAGTTACCGAGTACTGGAAAAGTATGAGGGGTAGTAAAGGTAGTAGATCTTGAATTTATTAGACTTTTTCTCACTGGGATGAACTCACAAAAATGAACTATTAGAAAAAAGGAGTTATAAAATTCATTGAACTATTTATTTGAAAAGGTACCCGGGATATCATTATTATTTGGTTGGCAGGATACCAACGGAGAAATCCATTGATGGTGCGAGTAGTTTATATACTTCGGTCCTCGTTCTTAGCAAGAACTCTTTCAAATTTGCAAAATTTCTCTCTAGATGTGTTCGGGTTTAATAAGGCCATAAACAGAACAAGCAATCTCGTGTATCAAAGAAACTAAATCCCTCAAATCATGTTTCGATCGCATTTTGATGGGTGTTCAGGTGCCATAAATGAAAACATAAACGAGCTTCTTTACAAAGATTGGCTAAAATAATAATAAAATAATTATTCGCGAATATAAACGGGAACAATTTCGTGTATAGAAGATTGTTTACTAGGAAAAAAAACCAAAATTACGGAAAAGGTAAGTACTTTACAAAGATTTTCTCAAACTTAGACGAGCTAAAGGGAATGAAAATTCTATCTCTTTGACAAATCTAGGTTCTGTTTGTCCTCGTACTAATTTCTATATTTCTAGGGAATGACAGGTATTACTCAGATTTACAGTTCGCTCTGCTATTCCTTCGGTTCAACCTTTCGAAATAATTGCATTTCTGAATGATAACCTCCATAAATTCCATTCATTAGGACCAGAGAAGCATCCGAATAATCTCCACCAGTCACTCAGGAGATGAATTGGCTAGCGGAATCCCAAGGGCAGGGTGATGGTTGAAGCTGAAATGTGAGGCATTGATGCTGAATCGACCGAGGACAAAAATCGTTTGGGGAAATCCATATTCTTCCCCATCCTTTTGCAATTCCTAAGCAAGGTAGCACACATTCCACGCAAAACTTCTGCCAACATTTTCCACAAACTGAAACAGCTGCAGATTTGTACGGATTTATTAAATTATTAATACAAAGCCGATGCATGCGGAACTCTATCACTACATTTAAAAGAGTGATAGTTTCATAAATACAATCCTCTCTATATTACTCGTTAGTTGCTCTGAGCAGCGACTCTATAAAATTTTAAATTACGATATTTACATTAGCCAAATTGTAATAATCTTTTCCCACAGTTAAATTAGAAATTCATTTTAAATTGGATATTACTTGCATTAATTTAGAGAATTAATTTGCAAAAACAACCTTCAATGGAAAATATTATGCTCGGGATCAACAGCTATTGAAAAGTAGTGACAGATTATATTAAGTTTGAACTTTATCAAAGTCAAAACTA
Source organism: Hetaerina titia (assembly GCA_037158775.1). NCBI lineage: Eukaryota > Metazoa > Arthropoda > Insecta > Odonata > Calopterygidae > Hetaerina > Hetaerina titia. The sequence continues at coordinate 50,880,569 of CM073771.1, forward strand.
TATTCTAACAGGTAGGAGAAGCATATAACTATCAGCAAACCCTTAGATCCACTCCAGACTGTTCCCTAGTCAGAGGTCACATCGCTCCTAAAATTTCATGAAAATGATGAATTTCACAATTTAAACTACATAACCACCACCAATTTGCTCCCAAATTACTCATTGAAGCGCTTATTTCACTTATTGATGCAAGGTAATCATTCTGTTACTCTAGTTGATCTAAGTATTGGCCACAATGAACAATAAATTACCATTTGAACGCATCTGACTTCTATCTACTAGCATCGTTGTCCTCATTGATAACAGCTGACCCTCGCTGAGAAACACCAATGCTCGTTCGTCATTTATTTCTAAAAGCCACCTAAGTTTTAAAGTAAGTATTACAAATTTATTTAATAATTTATTCATCAAGTTTAAGTAACAAATATACGGAATAGTTCGCGCATAATGTCAGACGAAATTGTATCTACGCTGAGACATAGTTGGTACGTTAAGATATGCGATCATTTATAGTCATATAAAAGTTAGGAGAACAATATTCATATGTTTAAGAATGCCAAGGAAACTAAACATTCTTAAACAATTGACATGTGATTTTATTATTCCTCAAAAGCGGCGATTATGTACATCAATGCGTCCACCTTATACCTATACACAGTAAACACTAAGGATTTATCCAGCCAAACTAGGCAAAAGATAGGTTTCACAAAAACACACAAAAATAGGCAGGCCAAATCCTACCCCAAATGCGCATTTTAGTGGACTAGGCTATTTTGAGTACTTGTGTACACGGTGTCGTGTTGAATTCTCACTACGCTTCTCCGGTGGAGAAACTGTTTTTTACTGAACCTCCGAAGGATCCATTCCCACCTCTTTCCCTCCCTCAGGTCGCCAGCTCTCGCCTGCATGAATTTGATATCGTTTGAATTAGATACCAGCGTGTACATTATTGTTCCGCGGGACTTCTGCCGGCTCGGCACGCATTCATCAAAGCGCATCCCCCCCCTTCCTCTTACCACCCAGCGCTCCACACCCGAGCATTCCAGTCACCCACCACCCAGGGTCTCACCCGTCCCCTCAACCCCCCCTATCCTCGTACTTCGGAGTGCCTATCTCTCCACTCAGCCACCTCGTCCCTCCCATCTCCAGCACTCTCGCTTTCGGCACGTAACGCGAGGGGTGGAGCGACGGGGGAAGTTACAGCGAAGGATGAAGGATGACACCCTCCCACCCTTCTGGTCTCTCACCGCTCACCGTGCCATTCATCTCTCCATCCCTCTCTCTGTCGGATCTCAAGTCCTCGGAAGCTACCCACCATCCCACCCCGACTCCGTTCCCATTACCCACCCTTCCGATCTCACCTCGATGACGCCCCTCGCTCTCCTTTCTCCCCGTCCCACTTCCACGTCAAACCCATCTCATTGGAAGTCCCTCTTTCCCCCCCCCTCGCTCCGGTTGCTAAATGCCCGCTCCTAATTCCCTTTTCACCGGCATCAAACCCTCCTCATCCGACTCTACCACCACCCTCTCGTCGGTCGAACCCTTCCCTGCTTTCCCCTTCCCCGTGCACTGAACCCTTTGCCCTCATCTTCCCTTTCCTAAGGACTCCACCTGCCGACACCCCCTTTGCTCTCTTCCTTCGACCCCTCCGCGCCTCCCGTCTTCATCCTTCCCTTCCATCTCAGAAATTCCAACATTCCCTCACCCCGGTTCGAAGTTCCCGCGAGACGGAGATGCGAGGGGTGTGAGGAGATAAAGAGTCAAAGGAGGAACGAGGAGAAGGGAAGGAAGAGGAAAAGGAAGGGAAAGGGCGGAATCCTTCATCGAAGTTGAAATAATCGCTCAGGACTGCTTTTTAAGCGGGAGAGGTGTGCGAAGGGAGGGCGAGATCGCGGATTTCCGCCAGGATAAGTACGGGGGCCCATTCATAATGAACGCCGAGTGCCGGAATTTACTTTCGCTAAAACGTTCGTCCGCGTATTTTCGCATAAATCCCGAAATGAGAGGTATTTTCAAACGAGTGTGCAGGAGATAACTGTATGGGAATTGTGAATTCGGACGCTTATTTTCCCAACGGAACGATCCGTTCCAGTTGGTTTTTGAGCGCCAATTTTTCCACACTTCCATCCCCATGGTATTTGAATAATGGAAAAAAATCGAAAACACAGAGATAACATGTATTCCGACATTTTTTAAAGTGGGCAGATAGAAATATTTTACGGATGGGTGGATGTATAAAACGAAAATGTCTCCACGCTGAAACTCAGGCTCAATGATAAGGTGACCGAGGACATCATTTCCCTGATCATAGATCATATTTGTATTCCTGGTTAATAAGGGTGAAAATGAAGAGCGAGCAATCGAATACGGTAGGATGAACTGGATTTATGGTGGCTTCACGCTTCTTTCCTCTATCGCACAATTACGTATATGAGTTTGTTTTCGAACTAAACGTACACTGATTAGATAACATAAAATTAGCTAACTAGCAATACGTATATATATATATATATATATATATATATATATATATATATGTATATATATATATACATATATACATACATATATATATATCCCACCAAAGGAGAAATTGACAAACACAAGAGGAGAATGGACAGTACATTAGCAAGCATTCAACATCATACAGGATGGTGGTTGGTGGGTGTAACAGCTCCCTAACGCCATATTCTGTTTAATGATTAGGAGCACTTTGGCGCTTTATAAGATCGCAGATTTCAATGTGAAAGTACGCTCCCTCGATAGCTCAGGTGTTTAGAGCATCCGCCCGGCAAGTGGAGAGATCCGGTGTTCAAGTCCCGGTCGAGGAAGATATTTTTACATTCGTGATCTGCTCACATCCGCCATCCCCACCTCGTGGGGTGGCGGATGTGAGCCTTGTGTTCGTCCTTTATATGTGTTCCTTTACCATTTTCCTTATCTCTATTTCAATGTGAATGAATATATATATATATATATGTATATATATATATATATATATATATATATATATATATATATATATATATATATATATATATATATATATTATATATATATATATATATATATATATATATATATATATATATGTATATATATATATATATATATATATATATATATATATATATATATATTCAAATTTGAAAATCCCGCCATACGGCGCACAAATATTCATCCCGGATAAGGAAATATTTATACTTTCGTGATCTGCTCAAAAACCGCCTTCCCCACATGTCCTGTGTTCGCCTTTTATGTGTTTTCCTATCCCCTCTCCTTATACCTATTTCTGTTTGAATGAATATATATATATATATATATATATATATATATATATATATATACATTTATATATATATATTAGGTAATCTACCGGTTAAGGCAGGTTTTTGGATGGACAAAACTATCAAATAAACATTTTGTAACTCCAAACAAAACCCAATACAGCAACCTAATCTACATCAGGTCCATCTTCATCTCTGTGTACTTCTTTCCTCCCTTCATCTCGTCCAACATCCCTATCCTGTTCCTGCCCTTTCCTCGCTTGCCCAACATTCTCCCCTCTATTACCTTCTTCAGTATTCCACTACCGCTCAATACGCCTTTCATCCATTTTTCCTGCCTCCATAGGATTTCTCTCAACAAACTCCCCTCCTCCCCCACCATCTCCAGTACTTCCTCATTTGTATTCCTTTCGGTCCATTTCACCTACTCCATTCTTCTTCACACCCACATTTCAAAAGCCTCCTATCTACGTCTATCCTCTTGCTTCAGTAACCACGTTTCCACTCCATACATAGCTACGCTCCATATCAGAGTTTTTACGAGTCTTGTCTTAACATCCCTACTCAACGTCCCCGTCATCAACTCCCTCCTCCTTGAGAAAGCCTTCTTGCCTAGGGCAATTCTTCTCCTTGCGTTCCTACCACTTTAACCGTATTGGTCCAAAACACTTCCGAGATATGTGAACTGTTCTACCTGCTCTATTTTTTCCCTCCTATTTTAATATTTAGCTAAGCCTTTTTTTCTGGAAAATCGCATTTCCTTTGTTTTATTAATATTGATTCTCATCCCATATTTATCGCACTGAACTTCCAATTCACTCAGCAATGCTTGCAACCCCTTGGCTGACTGAGCAACTAATGCTTGGTCATCAGCAAACCTAACCGATTTTACGAATTCCCCTCCGACTTTCATTCCCACCTCCAATTCTTCCCATGTCTTTTTAATCATTTCCTCCACATCACGTTGAACAGCACCGGTGACAATGGGCAACCCTGCCTAACACCTCTTCCTAACACTGCCCATCCGGACTCTCCCTTCCCCACTCCCACCTGAGCAGTCTGAGACATGTACAGGTTGCGGGTCAGTCTCCTGTCCTTCCAATGTATTTCTATTTTCTGCAATACACGTATTAATTGTTCCCAATTCACTCTATCAAACGCTTTTTCAAAATCTACAAAACAGGCAAAAACGTCCTGGTTGTATTCTATATTCCTCTCGATTAGTGATCTCATTACTGCAATGGCATCACGCGTACCTCTTCCTTTCCTAAACCAAACTCATCATCCCCTAAGTAATCATTTGCCTTACTCTCTATCCTTTTGTTCATGATCCTGAGAATAACTTTAGCTGCTTGGGATATCAAGCTTATTGTTCTGTAATCCTCACATGATGTAGCCTTTGCCTTTTTTGGAATAGGAACTAACACTGATCTCACAAAATCTTCCGCCAAATTCCTTCCTCAAAGATACTACGAATCAGTCTATATAGAGTCTTCTTCCCAATTTTTCCTAAACATTTCAACAGTTCTACAGGAATGTTGTCCACCCCCACGGCCTTATTTGCTTTCATTTCCTTTAATGCCCTTTCTATTTCATAGTCGAGTATGCCTGGACCTAAGCTATCTTCTTCTACGTCTTGTTCCTTTGCTACGTGTAACCTTGTCGGCCTAAGTTCTTTACCATAGGGTGTTTCTATATATTTCTGTATATATATCTTCCATCTCTCATATATATATATATATATATATATATATATATATATATATATATATATATATATATATATATATATATATATATATATATATAGACAGTAACACACAGCACGAGAACACATAAAAAGAACACTCACAATATTATCTTGATAATTTCGACGGACTTGAGCTCCGACTTCTTCGGAAGATAAGATATGACTTATCTTATCTTCCGAAGAAGACGGAGCTCAGGTCCGTCGAAATTATCAAGATAATATTGTGAGTGTTCTTTTTATGTGTTCTCGTGCTGTGTGTTACTGTCTAAGTTTTTTATGCAACACTTCCGTGTTACTTCGAAGAAATCATCTGTGTGTGTGTGTATATATATATATTCATTCAAACAGAAATAGGTATAAGGAAAGGGGATAGGAAAACACATAAAAGGCGAACACAGGACATGTGGGGAAGGCGGTTTTTGAGCAGATCACGAAAGTAAAAATATTTCCTTATCCGGGATTTGAACCACGGACCTTCCACTTTCCGGGCGGATGCTCTACCTATTGAGCTAATAAGGAAACCTGATTTACCTTGAGATCTGCGATCTTATAAAGCGCCAAAGTGCTCCGATAGATGTTGCCCGAGAGATGGCGTTATGGAGCTGTTCCACCCACCAAAGGAGAAATAGACGGGACACAAGAAGGGGAAAGGATAGTAGAAAAGCATTTATACGATATTATAAAGGATAGGAACGGTGCGTTTCATGGCACGCATAGCCAGAAGAAGAGACGAGCCACATTGGCCAAACACATATTCAAACTTGAAAATCCCGCCATATGTTCGCCTTTTATGTGTTTTCCTGTCCCCTTTCCTTATACCTTTTTCTGTTTGAATGAATATTTGTGCGCCGTATGGCGGGATTTTCAAGTTTGAATATATATATATATATATATATATATATATATATATATATATATATATATATATATATATATATAAGCGTCAATTTCAAAGATATATATATATATATATATATATACATGTATAAAGTTATTATAGTTGTCTTACATGCATAGGTAAGTGTGAGCCACCACTTAAGCTATGGGGTACATCGGGAACATAATCTTCCTGGGAAACCACGGCCAGCATAGAGAAAAGAACTGGCTACTCTACTTTGATGTGTGAATATCACGCGTTGTCGGGATAAATATTGGATTGTGTGTATGTGTGTATATATGTCTATATATATATATGTATACACATACGCATATATTTTTTATGTACATGTTCACATGCGCGCTCGTGTGTTTGTCCGAGAAACGGTAGCTGATAGCTTTTAAGGAGGACGTGAAGCATTCCACGCGTGGAATTCTTGTCCTCATTACTTTGCGTTGACAAAAATTGTAAGAGGGACATTTCTTGAACCCAGATTGCCGAGAAGAAGGAAACAAAACTTATGAGAGTCTCGAGGAAGAAATAATCTTGAAACGTTCAAGAATAAAACGAAAGGCAAAGAGAAGGAGGGGAAGAATGGGGCAGAGATATAAAAGCGAGAGATCGATGCGAGATAGACTCAGAAAAGTAGAATGTCTGGGGTGAAGGAGATAGAGAGAGTGAGAGAGAGAGAGAGATGGTTGGTAATGAGGAGGAGGACTGGAAGGAGTCTTCGTAAGCGGATGGGGTTGACGGCAGGGTGAAATGAGGGATGGCTTTACCGAAAGGATTTGACTCGATAGGCAAGAACGGGGGGTGGAGAAAATGAAGGTATATCCATCTCTCTCTCTCTCTCTCACTCACTCTCAACCGTTTTGTTGAACTGCTACAAGTCGAAATGAGTTGTTTTGTTCGTTTACACTTCAATTCCGCGGGTGAGGAAGCGAGGAAACGGGAGGGTTTTAGGCGGGGTGAGATAAAGGAGGGAGGAAGCATTTTTAGTTCGACAGAGAACTTATAAGCTAAGAAATCAGGTGTCACGCCCGTCTCTCCTTCCATCTCTGCCAGGCCCGTCGAGACGAGACAAGAATGAATGAGATTTTTAATCACAGGGGAATAGAAAGTTCTGTTCCATCTTTTTTTGACTCCATTTTCGCTGAGCAGGCATTCCTGTTTAAATTGAAATTATGTTTAGAGCTTCGAAAGCAATTTTGACCAGGAAAAGAACGCGGAATGTCTTATAAGAGAATTTTAGTGCAGTTGAGATGGTTTTTACCCTTCCATATTTATTGCATTATCACATATTAATTGAGCGATAATTTTTTAAAGTTCTAAAAAAGGTAAAATGGGCAATTTAATTATATTGTAATGATTTTCTGAGGAATTTGCAGGATGAAAGTAATACAAAAAATCATCCCTTTTAGAGTAGTCCCCCTAGGGGGGACATAAAAATGGTTTTTATGCCTTGAAACTAAATAAAAACACCTTCACCGGTTATCTCAAATAACTCATCAAGGAGAGTAATGAAACTTCAGGGATTGCAGACATGAAAATAACTTAAGTGGTGGATTTTCATAGTGAACACAGTCGGAAGAAAATATTCAATTCACAAAAAGGTCTCACAGTGAGATACGAAGGACAATCATCACCTAGATGCTTGAAATCGGACTGTTTCCGGAAACAATTGATTGAGCCAGCTGGGTCAAATTGGAACGACTGGCTGAAAAGAGCGACGCATAAGCCATAGGAGAAGTAATGAATTTGAGCTGAAGACCCATCAACTAAATGAATGGAGAGCGAAAATGAAAATTTAAACATTTTGACGCTGAAAAAAATGCATGAAAATTTGGTGAATATTTTACAGTCGGCGAAAAAATCAGCAGCTGCATTTTTAAATTGAATTTGTGGGGTGCATATTTTTGGTTACCATATCATGAATGATAAACATTTAGAAGAAGTTGTTTCAGAAATGCGAAAATGGAACCTTTTTAAAAAAAGTTGCCATTGAAAAAATCTTCCTTTAATCCATTTTGGAAGAAAATGTGGGAGATATCGCAACAGTAACTTTTAAACGGAGTCATCCGCTAACACGTATTTCATTGCAATAATTTCAAAGCGTAAAAAAACATTCGCCTTGACCGGTATCCCGGTCAAGGCGAATGTTTCTTACCCTCTGAAATTGTTGCAATGAAATTCCTTTAATCCCTTGCATAAGAAATAGATTTTAGACCTCATCATTTTCATCATATACATATGATACGATGTAATTCAATCATCAAAACATGAATTATAATCTAGTTATCAAGATTTAGAAGAAACCTTTATGCAACAGATTCAGATGAATAGGCACACTTACAATTATGTGTATCCTTTGAAAAATGAGTCCCATTTCCCATTGCAATTTGAAATTAGCAAAGTAAAACTCTTTGCTTTTACTTACAAAACCTATCGAACCAACTCGAAGCTTCTCTAAACATTCTGAAATTTCTGCTTGGGAATTGTGATTGCTATGTCGAAAGACAACTTGTTTTTGAATCTCCCATGACAAAGACCATCCTATTTGCAATTCTGGCCACTACCCCTAGTTGTACACCACATATCACCACCTGCCCAACATGGTCGAGACTACTCCTCGTTACTGGGAGGCCACCTACTTTGCGCTCATGGAAAAGTTTGCTTACGAAATCCTCGTAAAGCTCACGCGAGACAACTCCGACGTGAAACATTGCTCTTACAGACAATCGGAAAACCTTATAAATCTCCGCCCATTCTCTTCGCCGGAAACTTTTACCTTGCACCCGTTTCTCCGGCGAATGATTTCGTGCTATCTCTACAAAAGATAGTGCGCGAGAATCTATTGTATGGGTAGTCAATACTTGTACTTCTCTCAGAGGGAGAGAGAAAGAGAGAGGTAGTGAGTGAGTGAAAGGAATGGCGGAGATAGCAACTCGAAACTATTGAAAAACCTGACCGCGACGAGGGGAGGGGAGTTGAGGGGTGCAGAAGAGAATAGGGTGGGCGTGAACATACATAGTCCCTCTCCCCATCACCACCGATTCCTCGGACGTCCCGCCTCGGGGGAGGGAGGCCTCTTTATCGGCCTCCGCCGAAGTCCTCGACAATGCGCCCCCGTAGATATCTCCCAGAAGTAATGGGAGCGCGGAGGGATGCGGCAGAGGGGAAACTTTTCTCACCCCTGCCCCACTCCACCCAGCGAACCGTATGCCCCAGGGCACTCGACTCTTTTGTCCGGGAACTCCGATCCTGCCTTTCGAAGAAGAGAAAAAATATATACACAATATATTAATAAAAACAGCCCGGGGCTGAAGGACCGGTCTTGGAGAAAGTGTTGGAAGAACTTGCGTGAGGAAAGAACTCCTCTGCATCGGACGAACTCGATGATCGATCTCAATGTGTCAAATCGTAAGGGAAGAAGATCCGTCTTTGAGCTATGAAGAAGAGGGAAGGGTGGAGAGGAAAAGGAGTGAGTTGATTGAACAGGGTTTGGCCAGTGTGAAAAGAGGAAAGAGGGGGGTTGTTAGAAAGAGAGAGAGAGAAATTTGTGGCGGCGAGGTAGGGGACGGCATTTGAGGGAAATTAGGGTGAATTACGCAAAGAAACGTGGCATCTTTTTGGACAGAGGACACATCAATCATTCCCGCATTTCCTGTGCGTGAAACGCCAACACTATAATTTCTCCAAGCGGCACATTACTCGGGCTTTGTGTACGCCGTGAGGGCATGGAAGGGAATGAAAAGGTTTATTCCGTGGGGTGACGACTTTTTGCGGAAGTCGATAGATGACTGCGCTATTCCTCACGGCACCTCGATGTTGTGGACGACAGAAGTCTTCGCGACAATATTCCAGAAGCTAGGGCGACGTTGAAGGGTGCTATATCTCCGAGAAAGCGCTCCACAAACTTTCGTGAAGGGATGCGCGCAAGTTTCAGAAGGGGAAGAGACACCTACGACCGTCCCACTTAGGAAAATAAAATATGATCACCCACTGGACAATAAAGCCCTATATACGTGCATAGTAAGAGCATTAGGATTAAACGCAAGCACCATACATATGGATTAATCTGGTGTGATCCATTTAATTTTCTTAAATCACCGAGAATTTACATACACAGAATCCTAATCTGTGGCTTGGAGAACTGGTAAAACACTTGTAATAGCAAATACAACTTCTTTATCGGATGGATAATTTAGTTTTTAGTAGTAGCTTTACAATATTTTGCAAACGACATTTAGAAGTAAGGGTATCGTCAGATTGGTATTCTAGCAATTTAGATTATATATTTCATGGAGTGAACACAACAGAAGACTATGCGCGTGACCCTTAAATACAAGTAAATTAGGTTTTTCCCTTGTAAATTCGGTTTCACCAGATTATTTTTAAGAAATTGTAATGAAAAGATAAGTGAGAGATTTTACACAGATTTAGAGATACCACTTTTAGATTATGAGGCAAATATTTGAGATCCATGGAAGAAAACGCTGGTTAAGAAATAGGAGAATGTTCCCCTAGGTTTGTTCTAAATGACTACGAGACGACGGAATACCGACGGATACTTTGGAGGAATTAAAATAGAAGTCCCTTGATTCTTAAAGACAGCTGGCTTGGACTTAGTCTTTCAGAAAGGCACAAAACACTCGAGATTGACTGCGACATATTATGGAAAATTATGGACAGGGAAATATTATGGTCCCGAATTACACTGGTGGAGTCGACCGCTAGGATACTATAAGAGAGAGATTTACGTGCTCTCTTTTCATTGCCAGCGACACAAAATCATAGAAAATCGAACCAAAGCCCCCAAGTATTCGAATTTTAAAAAAATACCTGATATATTTAGCTAAATAAATGCTTGTGGAGTGAAGGTAGGTGGATGTGTGTTTGCATGCGCGTGGAATGATGGGATGTTTCTATGAATGTGTGCACTGCTGTGGATTGGGGTTTGCATGTGTGTGTTGGTTTTGTATGCGGTATTTCTTTTTTCCTTTTTTGGGTGGTGACCTAACACCCCCCGCCACATGCCCTTGCAGTGGCTTGTGGGGTATTATGTAGATGTGGATGAAATAGACCAACTATATCATGGTGTCTATAATCATAGATCCGTGTACGTTTACGATTGTCTTTGTAAATGAGTAAATGTGTGTTCATATGCACGCATCAACTCATTCTGTTATGGCTAGAGGCCTACCACCAAGACATATCCTTGCGACGGCCTTCAGAATATTGCGTTGATACAGCTGTTATTTACAACAAATGCTGTAACCATTCAACCGTTCCGCTGAACGATGACGTGTGTCACGGCGCATAAATGAAAAATAAATCTGGAATTATTTTTCCATTTGGTGATAATCTTACTGTTTACACATAAAAAGGAAGGGCACATTTGGTAGGGGTTTTCTTGTATTAAACCTAATTGGAGGAGGAAAACTGCCGGATGCAATTCACTGAAATGTGATTCGTTGAGCATAAACTGTAATTACCTCCACCGTTTGTGAAAAAGTGTTAATACACACTCGGGGAAAAATAAAAACAATTCAACAACGCTTTTTAATTCATTCTCCTAGCAGTCGGATCTGGCAGCATTAATTAATTACGCGTTCAGAAGATGCATACAAAAAAGTTAATCGCAGGGAAAATTCCGTCCACTAATCTGTTCAGGATAATACGGGGCATTTACTACGGTGCGGATATAAGCCCAAACGTTTTTTCATACTCAGTGACTCAGCAATGCCTCCTGAACCTAGAATCCTCATGAAACTAGAATAAAACTAAGAAACATGAGTTACGATAAGTGAAAAGATGCTTTCCATTAAAACGGTCAATAAAATGTCATAGCTTTGAGGTTCAATACAAAACATTTTTAAGTGTGTTGTCAGAAAGGATACTTTTGCCATTAAATATTTAATTAAGGAATAGTATAATAATGGCTATTTCGACCTAGAACTTTCAAAATAAAAAAGAGGTATGTTTCGTTGATGTTGGCTTGCTCTTCTAGCTAATATTTTTCAGTTTAAGAGTTCGTTCGTTTATTTTGGATTGACAAAAACTCAACCGTTGCTGAGCGGGTAATGTATCAAAGATAATGAAAAAAGTTAATTTTCAATTATTTTACTTCATCACCTGCAAATAATAGGACACTAAGGTATATAATATTCACATCATACGCTCAAATATGATATCATTGGGGACTTGCGTTGCGTGATCCGTCAAAAGTTAACTTTACACTCTTCCTGTGTATAAATTTCATCGCTACAAGAGAAACTGAAATGACTGCCACGCCAATTCTATAGAAAGCACGTCCGTCAAATCACTGCAAAATATGCTGGTTCACTTAAATGTCGACGACCACATTTGTAATACGTTTCACTAATTGACATACCAGAATATTTCATGAAATAATCTCCACTCAGAAATTATATTTTTTTCGTTAATATTTGTTGATGTAACAGAACATGAATCCTACAAAAGGAACCTCAAGTACCTCAAAGAATCTCAAAGCCATAGAATAGACCTCAAGTATTCATTTTAATGCGTTGAGTACGAGTATGTAAACATGCTTCGTCAAGGGTAACGGTGCACCAACGGTATTACACTGAACTACTCTGATGTCTGCAATCTAGAAAATTAAATCTGTCATCAGGAATGATGAAGGGTTGAAGGAAAAGCAGTGATGATTATGGGAGGGTTAAACCCATTAAAACCCTAATGAGCGCACACTCAGGGGAAAGGAAAACTTAATAGAAAGGCTTAGTGAAATTACACAAGATTTTGGGGGGGTCTTTTAACTTATCGACCCCTTTATATGTATCCCTCTACTGTAGAAATAAATCTGAGATTTCTGAGAAGAGAGATGCATGCATTCGAAATGAAGAAAATAGAGCGTTAAAGCTGATAATTTATCACTTATCAATTTCTCACTGGGTAAGGGTTTTTTTTTCAAAGCCTTGGTTCTCTTACGTAATAATCAACTAGATAAATATATCATAATGGTGTTTGACAAACAACATGTATCTTTTGAATCTTTTGCATAATCAAAATAATAGCACAAACTTATTGTTTTGAATTTAACGGTTTTCTTTCTAATAATTTAAGAGGATAATTCCGAAACAACATCATTTCAATCAATATATTCTTGAAAAAAATTTTATAATAATACGTGCACCTGACTAGACTACGTAACTTTCATTTAACTTTATGAAGATGAAGTTCTTCTCTCGCAGAAGAAGACAATTGCTTATTACTCACTTAATTTCCACTATTGATATCTGATTTTATCGCTACTTTTTCAAAACCAGATACAAATATGGCAGCGTTAAGAAAAACCTTTGTCAAATGCAATGATTTATTGTGACGTTAAATCGACGTCACAATAAACTCTGCATGATTGCTTAATGCATAACTAAAAATAGTTAGCATTCGCCTTTCTCTTCAATACAGGGATTATAATTCTTAACGTTTTAATATACTCTCTAGCATGGAAATTCTTTGAAATTTGCCCTTTGAATCTCTTCGTTCATGAAAAAAGCTTCATTAATGGTTGTAAGGGATAGTATACCAGAGATTTTGTTTGATATAAATTATACTAGCTTCACTACTAACTACGAAGCGCGCAACAAAGGACTCGATATTAACCTCGGTCTACGGAACCCTATACTAGTAGTAACCCTGTAGTAGTAACTTCAAAGAAAGCCTCAAAGACCTCTTTAGATTTATTGTAGTTCATACTCATTAAACAAGACGGATTTGTTTGAATGCACTCCAGTTTTGTGATACCACCAAACAGACCACAGAAAGAAAACAAAATGTATACCCTTCACTATAACCCCCTACGCCAAGTGGCTTGTGGGTTTTGCTTTTGGCAATAGACGAGCAACTCCATAATATCCCTATCTCATTTCCATTGACGCGGATGAACGCTCTAAACCCCAAAAACCCCCACCGGACTAATATTTTTTTTCCACAGGTTCGATTTTTTTAAAAAGGTTTCACCGCGATCAGTTTTTATTTTCGTTTGGACCACCATTCCCTTCCACCTAATGGGCATCGACGAAAGAAAAAAGAAAAGGAAAAAAAATGAAATATTTTACTTTTCTTCCGCGCAGTGGGGAAAAAATGCCGCGGTTAACGGGGGAATGAGCGTATGAGAGTCGATCGAGGATGGGACGAGGGTGGAGGGGGGGGGGAGGCGCGGGGCAAATGATGATTCCGATCCCGGGGTAGGGACAAGAGGAGGGAGGAGAGGACGAGGGAGAAAATGGAAAGAGGGCGTGGTCAATTTGACGAGGGAAGGAAAATAAAAAAAACGACAAAGAAGGGGAAGGGATTGCGTGGGAGGGTAATTTGGTGGAAGAAAGGGGAGGACTAGGAAGATGGAATGATGTGGGAGGAATACTGCCAAAAATTGGGTCGGGAGGGAAGGCTGGTCTACTTAGTCGCATTCGCCTTGAAGAAAGGGGATGTGAAGGGGGCTGATTGAAGAAAGTTTTGTATAATTGATGATCTCGAGGTGGAGGCATGGAAGGCCTCGGAAAAAATACAAAGCCAATAAAAGGTATGGTAGGTAGATAAAGGTAGATGCGTTTCAGTGAGGGGATACGATACGCCGTAGTCCTTATCTACAGTGACCTACATGCGCCTTGAATGGACGGGGTAAAAGAACCATGGATCTACTAGCTCACGAACTGAGGGGAAAAGAAAAAAAGGCCATGTCGGCCCAAAGGAATTTTGAAGTAAGACTTTTGCTGCAAACGATGTGGGATGCTTGTTATCTTCATTGAATTCCAATGCAAAAATTTCAAAGGGGGTACTGGAACGTCTCAAACCTAAATTTCGAAGGGAAAAACGTTTAATGAGACCCGATTACGTTCCCTTGCGATCACGTGGGAGTTATCATGAGGGACAAAGACTCCGAAAAAACATTTAAATTTTTAGAAAAAATGTACTTGCGCTCGATACATGGGTTTTTAGAGTGGATGAGCATAAGAATAATGGATAAGAAATGCTAAATCAGCTCGTACGTATTACAAGTTTACTGCGCCTTAATGAAAAAAATATCAAGTTACGTCTAAAAAATTGGTGTCCTTCTCTGTGACTAAATGACACAAAATATTCTATAATTGAAAAATTCTGAGGATATTATGTTATTCAACTTTCAAAGATGCTTATACTTGAGGAATAGACGTATGACCTATTCATATTATACTCTAATTCATCTAAAATCAATTGAAACTTGTACTTTTAATTCATTTTTGCTATCAAGATTTAATGAAGGACATTCCAGAAATAAGTAATAAGATTTTCACTCGTGAGATCTAACAATAATGTCGTCTTTAGGGAGTACCGTTTTTATTAACCTTCCCAAAGGAAAACGAGAAAATAATAAACCTCTCGCAATCCTTCTTTTATGGTCACTTTTTAATTTCTATTCCTTACACATTTTTCCTGTAGATTAATATACCTATAGTAATTTCGTACTCTTCCTCACCTATCTTACGTCCTACGCTTTCCTCTCAGCCCTCATTCCTTTCAGCTCACCGCCACCACTCAGTATCACCTCAGCCCAACTTCTAAGACGTCTCCATATTTCATCTTCCTGACCCAAATTTTAAGAAGAACTTCTTTTTGGATTTTCCGAACCTTGGAATATAGCAAGGACACGGCTGATGAGCGTTCGCGCAGCCAGTTCTTCACGTTTAAAACATCACGATGTGAACGTAGCCGACAGGAAGCTTCAAGAGCCATGGCGGCCCTACGAACGTAACCACTCACGGCTCCCCCTCCATCTACTTCATCATCATCATCAAAATTTTTCGGGCCCGTTCCCTAGAAGCATTTTATCCCAATCAAGAAGAGAGGAGAGACGTGGAAGTGGGTGAAGAAGAAGGAGTGGCATAAAGTCCCCCAAGGGTTCGGAAGGGATGCGAGCGGTCTGGGTTAAGAGATTTTAATGGATGGAGAGGGGCAGGCGGAGCATCGCAGAAACCTAACGTTAAAGAACCTCAGCTATGGAAGTGGGTGAAGCATTATAGCGGTTAAAAACAGGGGCAGCGGAGAAGGGATGGAAGGAGGGGTATTTGCGGAGGTGGGAGGCGAATGGAAGACTCTGGAATTCTCCTTTAACCCCCCTCCCCGAAGAGCGCCAGCGGAGGAAAACGACTCAGAAATTACTAACAGAACACGGCCGGAAATGCGTAATAAAGGTGTATTTATTATGCGAGCAGCTGAGTCGAGTCGTGCGTGCTCCCCATCCGAAAGGAGAAAAAAAAAGTTTTACGAAATTCACGAAAATATGAAGCGCTCAACTTAACTCCCATCGTGTGGTGCCTTATTACTTGAGAGCTCAAAAATACACGGCTCACGCACTGCAGGGAATTAAGTATTTCATTTGGAAAAAACTGTTGCTTACATTATATTCACAAGAAGTTATGCTATATATAGCTGGGGACGTGGTAGTCCCCACGTAGTAGGTAGAGCTCTGGGCTATTGGGCAGGAGGCTCAGGTTTGATCCCCGGGGACATCTCTGGGACTCGGCTTGACCCAAGCTTTGTCACTTTTCGGGTACCAGATTTTACAATGATGAAGATAGAGACAGGTAAGGGGAGATAAAATTATTATTAAGCCCAAAATTTTTGCTCTCCTGGTCAAAAGAAAGACAGTGCATTTGCATTGAGTTTAATGAAAAAAGGAGGCTAAAACGGGCACTTGTATTTTAGATGTCAACTTTATCGAAAATGATTATATCACCTGAGAGCTTGGCTGGAATTCTCCATTTTTAAATTCATGTGGGATAAAAACAGCGAGGTTTTGGGTGCCGTTAAAGGTTTGTTGGGAAGAACTCATTTATACTATCGCAATGTGACTCTATCGTTAATCGAACAAGAATATGAATTCATATTATGTACATTATTCTATATTGCGTACGCAAGTACATAATCATATTCAATGATTTTTAAGCAAGTAGAGTACGTACTGTGATGAAGATCGTTCAAAAAGAATTTGTTCGTTTTAAAACATAGTACCAAAGGAAAATTAAAAATAATGTTTGCCATTTTTTTGTATACATGAATTTGGGGTGTTCTTGAACGAAGGGTTCGGTTATCTCCAACTTAATAATAACTCATATAACTTTTCCGGAACAGCTCAAATTTACTTGTCCATGAGCATTACAGTATCTATATTGTATTTATTATATGTTATTATGGTAAAGTATTGGAAGCTACAGCTCATATGAACTTTTTCTCATTAATGAACTCAAAATTTTGATATAATTAGCATTTTCTACTATTAAAAGAGTACTGTTTGAAGTGCATTTTCATGGATAAGACATTTATAAATTACTTCTACTCCCCCACCTCCCTGAGATGGGAAATATTCCTTAGAAATAGCAGCAGCTAGCTGTTCATTATAGTTGTCCTGGGTTCCGAAGCTGTGTCCAGTCGTAGAAGCTAAAAATCAGTTCAAAAGCCCAGCCAATTTGCATCGATAGCCAGTAATAGCAATAAATGGTGCAGTACCTACTACATGTCTACGAGAATATTACACTATTACACTGTGTGCAATTTGGAATGTTTTATATTGCACCTAGGATGAATTTGAAAGGTCTTGTCAAACAATTTGTAGCTTTGAGCTCTGGGATCCTGTTCTTTTGCATAGATATGTGCATTCAGATAAAAAAAATAATAGATACAACTGGCTGTGTTCCAAACATTCTATGAGTTGGCATAGAAAAATATGGCGAATTAACCAAGAAGGCCGAATGGTTGCAGTTTGAAACCTCAGTGTCACTGAAAATTACGAATTTTCTTAAAATATGGAACAGAAAATGATGAGACTCACCAGAATCCTGCGATATTTTAAGTATTAAAAGTTTAATTTGAATATCAGATAGGCTAGTGGAAGACTGGAGAAAACATCCGTTTAAACCTCTCGGAAAGATTTTCGTGGCAATAGAGTTTATTTCGAAATAGCCCGATTGGCAGGGTGATGTAATTGGCAGCGCGACGCTTGTGACCGAAATAATAATATCTCCACTAAAAATATAAATAATCAAGTCTTATTTTTATCTTTGAAGAGGGAAAATTCATAAATCCGAGACACAAGGGTTTTCAACGGAAGTGAGAAACCTTGGGCCGAGGAGTGAAATGGTGGGAAGGAGCGTGAGAATGCCAAAATATACGATCCAGACACACAAGCATATTCATGTGTACGTTTAGGATGTTATTTTAAGCTTCAGTTTTATATAGAATACGATGCCCGTTTGATTTATCTTCTAATTCTGCTGTCAAAGTATTGAGATTCTCAAATTTTACAATGAAGGTCGCAGTTTATTCACAGAGTCATAGCCGGCTGGAAGGCAAAAACTTCCTCTTTTGATTCTCAATTATGTCTATTCAGTTAGTCTATTCTATCATTAGAGTCATGATTAGTGTTGACATGAAAATCATATATTTTTTATCCGATTACTAACCAAAATCTTTTACAAGCACGATTTTTATAGATAACAAAGGGTAGGAAAGAAATAACGAACTGTTGTAGACTATAATCGAATAATATGCACATGAGGGGCATTTAGGAACATTCTGTGCTGATAAATTTTCATCAGATAAAGATTCGTCGCCTGTAATGGATCATTGCATGCATTTCTATTCTTTACGAAACAAGGTTTGCTGTCAATGATTGTAACTTGTTTGGGGAGAGAACTTCCTATTACCTTGGGAGCACTAAAACAGAGCCATTAGTCAACATCAGCAAGAATGTTCGAGAGTAATTCTGAATCTGGGGTGTGATGATAGGTATTCTCACAGAGCAACATATTATCCTGTCAGCAGCTCACGTTCGAGCTTAAACTGATTTTGATAGGTGTAGAATCTAGCTGAAGGAAATCGTTGTCTTTTCCTTTACTGTAAACTTTCAGGGGACCATCATAAGGTAATAAAATAATATTAAGGTATTGCAATACATTCAACTGAGTAATTTACCATTATATAAACTTAAATCTTCTTAAAAGAATAATGTAATCCTGGTCTAGTTGTGCATACTATAAAATGGTCCTCCGTTCTTTAATATTAACAATTCCAGACAAATTCTTTTTATGGTACTCAATACAAAGATTAAAGATGAGGGGATAAATATAGGATAGTAATGTCCTTCTGGAATGAACAAAAATATTGAGTGTATATATTATTATATTTCATAAATAGGGATCCCAAATGGATATAAAATATTGACCTAATCAGAAAAATTAAGTGTTTTCGTTCAAAGGGAAGCCTTTTCTTCTAACCTTCCCCGTGTTTCCGCAATGAGTATGTGGTTTCCTAATTTAAAACTATTAACACCTCTTTTATTTCTTACCTTAGGTACCGACGCGAAACGCATACTATAATTAAATACTTGGTCAAGTCGTTCATATTATTAGGAACATTTCAATATGGAATGCGGATGTTTTTATGCTTGGAATTTCAGATAAAAGTACCTTCACACCTTAGAATTAACGTCTTATATAAGTATCCCAACAAGCATTTGGTAATATTATTCAATAATAAAAAAGAAATTAAGAAGTTCTTTGTGGATTCATTTCAGAACAAAGGCAATGAATTTCAGGAAAATTCGTAACAGATGTTTTTTCAAGTTCAATTGGAGCCTTTACTTTTCATTTCAACAAATCCTCAATGGATTGTAGAAGGAAAAAAATATTCACGATAATTCTAGAATGGGAAATCAGTGGTCACATAAGACTACCAGAACACCCACAAGTCACTTTTGATGTTGGTAGTAAATTGACAGAGTAAATTCAACAACTTTATCTTTTTTAATGACTTAGAATATGGATCGTGTGCTTTGAGAGATGACACGGTCGACATGAGAACAAAACATCTTTCTCTTTACGTGAGTTTCAGTCGGTCTTAAAATGTATGTTGGAGGGAATGACTTAAAAAATGAACAATATTCCAAGACTTGAAACGGCGCTGAAATCATAACGGGAGAATTCGTGTTCCCAAGACGAGTGGATCGAGTACAAAAGCAAGGAAGTCATTCGTAAATGTCAGGGGGAGCAGCTTCATCTCGACGGAGCAGCCAAGTGCATTCAATAAGGAGCGGAACACTTTCTGCGCCAAAGCCGGCATGAGAGTCAAAAGGAGCCCTCTCCTGATGTTGACCTTTCATGAAAAAGCCTGGCGAAATACGACGTCTCCGGAGCAATGGTTATTCGAACGGAGACGGGAGAGTGCAATAAAATACGTATAGTTGCTGCGGGGACCATCCTGAAATCGGAAGGCTTCCTAATGGAAGCATATCAAAGGTCACAGAAATGCGACAGTGACCGATATTATTTCTCCACCCGCGCATTTTTCCGGTCCGTCGTATTTGCCATTCAATCAAAGATAACACTTTTATTTTTTACTATTCTATTTCAAAAAACTAGAAATAAAAAAAATTACTAAACAATGAATCTCTTTTAATAATCGAGTTTCATAGAGTGTAATCGTTTTTTTCTTTCCGGTTAGGCTGTAAGATCCAGTCGAATTTTAAGATTTGATGGAAATATATAAAACAATATTATATTATAAAAACAAAACGGAGTGAAACCTTATTCTTCTAACCCCTACGAAGAACACCAATCGGTTTAAAGTCAATTTCAAACTCTTTGGAAGCCCCTCGAATCTCTAAAAATGTTCACGTTATCAGATGCAAATGAATTAACTTTTGGTGGAATTGGCCCCAATTCCCTGCCAGTTCTCTCTTATGATTTCACTTACCGAAAGGTTTATCAGACCCAACATTTCTATTGATGAAATTAAATTTTCTCAATGTACAGTTTGTTATAGGAGCTAGAATATTAGCGATAGCATTAATTCATGTCTCTGGAAAAATCTAGTGAATGCATTTATAGTTAGTAAGCTTCTCGCGATCAATGCCTGAACTCGAAACAATTATGCTTCATGTGAAATGCAGTCTAGTATTTGGAAGGTCTAGTATTTATCATTCCCTAATTTGAATATAAAAATAATTCCTGTGGTAAGCTCAGAATAATTCATTACAATGAAAATGCCATATAAAAGAAGAAGTGCATTAAAAATAGGAGAAAAACGATAAAAAACATGTCTATCCCTATAACGTAGCATAGAAGATAAAAAGTAAAGCAAAAATTTAATTAGAGAAATGCATCATTGAAATGTACAAAATCTGTTCATATAATCTGGAAATCCATTTAAATGCGTATGCAGCGATTAATAATTTTTATCCCAGAAAATTAATGGGTTCACCTTGAAACTAGAACCTCTTCCTATGAATCGTAACATTAGTAGCACTCTTGACGTAATTTGCAGGAGTATAACCGAAAGAGAAAGACACTTTTCAGAAAAGATATTTCTTGAAACAAGGTTCAATTTTATTTAGAACACGAAATTAATGTAAACACCTATCGATGCTAATTATCTATCGCTTTTTAAGCTACTCATCTCGTAATACCATCAACATAACGCTTGCTTGGTAACACCAGACACTACCCACACTGAATGAGGGCAAAAAATTTCCGTAGACGCAGATCGAACCGATACCAACGTGGAGCAAGATGCCGAAAGAAATCCAAAAGATCGGCGGAAAATAAAGTTGGTGGGGAAGAACGGAGGGAAGTGGGAAGGCCAAAAGGAAGGAGAGAAAGAGGGAACAAGAGAACGGAGACCTAGAAATCATCATTCTAACGTGGAAACGGGCGAGCGACCTGAGGGTCACTCTGTTTGAGGCACCGACCGGATCGACGGTCAATTAGCCAGAAATTTTAACCGTCACGTATCTACTCACTATTAGTGGGAGCGGGATCGAAAGAGGGACTTCGAGACATTGGAAAAGGATCGATGGAGTTATGCCTATTTACCTACCTTATTGGATCCTTGAAGGACCGAAAGAAACCGGACAGGGGCTGGATCTCGAAACGTAAAAGAAAGAGCTACATCTGATGACCAGAAATGGAAGTGGAAAGCACAAAGTCGGAGAAGGAGGATTCCGATGATATCGATGATATGTAGCCACGGCCGGGAGTGGAATTTTGAAGGGTGAATGGGGAGATGAGGGATTTAGGATGTGGATCAAGCAAAACGGAAGGGAGATAGGTTTGTAAAAGGATGCTATGATGAATCTGTAAAGCGACAATTTTCCTAAATTATTTTCACTTTTCTAAATCTGCATGTTACCCTGTAGGCGTCTACAAGTTCATGTGGCGTAGGGATACAAGTCTATCAGCCAACAGAGTAATTATTGATTCATGGGCCTAAAATTATGCTCCTTACTTTCTGTTATCCAATTGTGAAAAAGGATTTTTCCGACCGATTTTCCTTGCAGTCATTTTTTTCCCTCAACTTAATATCGCGACCTTTCTCTAACAATCGTGATTGGATGATTGCCTCCGTGCCAGCGTTAAAATTGAATGATTTATACATTTCAGAAAATTTTAAATCGCGCCTATAATCTTCGCTTATCCAGTGCCTCCCAATCAAGACCTTGCAATGTCAATGTAACGATTTCTGCTACTTCTCAACATTTTTTCACGTAGAAGGGCAACTGTTCCTTGTCTCTCGTTCCACTCTGTATTTAATTCAAGTCCCTCCAGGAAGGGTTTAAAGCACTCGTCATGTATTCAGGTTTAGGTCTAATCAACGCAAATTAACACCTTTTCTTAACTTTTTCATTCCAATACTACCTCACTATTCGTTTAATGAATCCTAGATTTCTTAATGCTGCTCCGGGGATGATTCTAACGAGATTTTCCGATGTTTGGTCTGGTGATAGCGTGATTCCTAGATGTTTGGGACAGCTTTTATTTTGAAAAAAACCCTTTACCTCTTTAACTTTCATTACATATAAATGTGGTAGCTCATTCCTGGTGGGTAATATATGTCCTACTACATACTCTAATGTTGGTGTAAGATACCCCTCAGACGTAGATGACGGTGGAGGCGATGGGTAGACCGATGAGCTTAAGAGATTAGCAGCACGCTAGTAGAAGATATTCAAATGAGCAAAACAAACTCCGTTAGGGATTGAATGAAAAACACACAGCTTCTTCCGTGGTATATGAGAAATCTAGTCATTCGAAATGCGAGTTTTAGGCCCGAATAATGTGGAATTAACTTTCTAACCAAGAAACGCCACGGAATACATCCGGATATTTTCACACCCGAACATTCTAGGGTATTTCATATTTTCGCACTTGGGACAAGATATGCGTATCACCGTGGCATGAGCTACAAGGTGGAGGGCCTTTGTAGCAAAGAGACACTTCTGTTCTCGGCGCTGTGTCGGAAATGAGACGGAGGATGAGCAAGGAAGGCGAGGGAGACAAAGGAAGAGTGCACGGGGGAAGGAATTTAAAGCAGAGATGATGTGGAGGGATGGGTGTGTGGCTGGATATAAGGGAGGTGGGACATGAGGAGAGATGGTTGAGTGGGAAGAGGGGAGCGTGACGCGGTGTGTAGGGCTAGCGTGAAGGAAGAAGGGTACAGGACGGATGGAGTAGCGTGGAGAGTGTGGGAAGTTGGGCGTGAGGCGAAGAACGATGGGTGGAGGGCATAGGGTAGAGATTGTAGGGCGGAGATGGCTCCTTAGGTAGAGATTAGAGTGGAGAGGGCTAGATAAAGGGGGAACTGAGAAAGTAATAGGATTACCGTCTAAATTTATACCACGCCATCCATCGATGAGGCAGTATGTGTATTCACACCTGACTTGCACAGAACATAAAAGAGTTGCGGCCACGTGCTGTGTATCAAAGTTCGGTAGTTTAAAAAAAATGTATTTCATGATAGGAAATGAAATATCACGCGGGTGAACTTTGTGGAGAAGAGGAGACCATGGTTATTGCTAAATCACCATGTTTGAAAACATATGGTGAGATGATTATGAAACGGAACACGGAGGCTGTAGGGAGTAGTAGTGTGGAGGGGATGGGGTTTAATGGGTATTTTAGAAGGCATGAAATGGATGATTTGGAATTGAGGCCGTAGGTTACAGAGTTTAAGGTTAGGGAAGTAGGGGTAAATGAGGAGCTTCGAGTGGAGAGGATTCAATGAGCGTTGAGTATGAGGGTGGAACCAGGGTGGCCGTACCGGTGGAACCAGGGTGGAGGGAGGATTGAGTAAGGTTGACCGCGTAGTGTGTAGGATGTAGGGTGAATGGCAAAAGGCGGCGTAAATGTAGTAAGGCTGTACTGGGTGGAAGGCCTTGGAGCCGTGTCTCTAAGCTCGTGATATATGCTCTGGCATCTTCCTTCAGGAATAGTCGGAAGGATGAGGTCGTCGTCACACGACTTAGTATAGGGTACACCGGTCTGACCCACTCATACCTCTTCCGTGAAGAGAAAACACCACAATGTTGTGATGTGTGAGCCTGCACAGTAAGTATCCTACGTTTTTCGTTGGGTACTTAGATACGAGGATAAGCGAAGGTGGCAAGAAATCAGTGGATACCTAGAATCCGTAAGCGAATATCCTAATCGTCGAATAATATATTTTTTAAATAAACTGGGCTGTATTATGGTACGTAATTTACATAGTATATTTTAAAAGTTAAGGTATTTTTTTTAAATTTAAAGAGTAGCCTATTTTTTAAAATAGGCTTTGGAAGGGCATAGATAAACTAACCCTATGCGTTCAAACCTCGCCGAACATGAAACCCTAATACGAGCCCTCGTCAGCCATTCTTTAACTCCTATCTGTCTTCATTCCGATAAAGATGCCTATTCTTACAGTCTTCAGCATTCTATGGACAATCAAAACACTTAGCATCTACTCTTCTATCCTCAATTGCATTTATTCCAACAACCAACAATCAGCGCAAAAATTTCAGAGTGTAAAAATCATTCGACTTGACTTGAAATGCACATATAGCGGATGACTCTGTTAAAAGTTACTGTCGCGGCATCTCCCGTAGTTTCCTGGCATTCAACCAACAATCAGTCATCCTCTAACCTTTTTTGTTTCTTTACCACCCAATTTATTGGTATTTTAATTACTAAATATTAATTGATAGCAATATCAGCAAAGTTAAAAATTTTATTTTTTAACTGATTCGGTTGAAAGAGGTGCAAAGTGACCTCTGGCATCGACGCCACAAAATCTAATTACTAGACGTCTTATAAGAGGAGTAAAGACCGTTTGGTGTTGGACGTTTAGGTGGTCGTTGCAGGGAACGAGGCGGAGGATACAAGAACGATGCGGGAGAGTGACCGAATGGATTCCCACCGCGAAGAAGACTGGGAGCAGTGTGGTAAGGAGGAGTGGGGGTGGTCGGGATTTTCGTCTCCGATCTCTCCTTCCAAACCCCCTCTCTGCCCGGGAAGTTGGTCGTTCCCCGGCACATGTTTGTCAGGGTGTGGGTACACGGGTTCACGCGTGTCCTCGCCCGTGCAAGGCCGTCGCGTGCGGGGGTGGTCTCCCGCGTGTGTGCCCGAGGAGAAGGAGCAAAGGGATTAGAAATGGGAGGGAAGGGCGAGGGTGGGACGGGGGGGATGCAGATCCGGGGGGATGGGGGTGATGCGGTTCCGGGTCGTGGGGAGGGGGGCTGTTTCCGTTCTGCTACCCAGCGCTCGCGCATGCGCGAGAGAGTGGAAACCGTGGGGGCGAGGTCCTCCCCCGCATCCCTCTCTCCCATCCAGGCACAAACACACACACACACACACCCTCTAGGAAACCTCCCGCCACCCCCAAAAATCCCCCAAATGTATATATCCAGGTCACTCCCACGACCACTCCCTCCAACCCCAGGGCGCCGATAACATTGAACCGAAAATGGGATGGAGAGCTGGGATTATCGCCCTCCGGTGACTTAGGCTAGGGGATGAGAGGAGAGTATTATATTTTTCTTCTTCCTCCTGGGGGTTGCGGGGTGAGGGATTTGGGTCGGGACGGACTTTTCTTCTCCTTGGGGTGGGAGGAACCCGTGCGGGATAACCCAGGGACGCGTGAGAGGGGGTAGTGCGTTGTCGGGAGGGGAGAAAGGACGGGAGAAAGGGCCTTAAGGGCCACTCCAAGGGCACGAGCAGCACTGCGGTAGAGCGCGAGGGAACATGGAAGGGGAGGGTTCGATGAACTCCCGAGGGAAGGGAAAATTCATCCGGTGATTTTCATTGAAATTGAATTTCATTACCTAACGGTTGAAAATGGAGGGAAAGTTCCTGTAGAGAAGACCAAATTGCGATTGCGGAGATCAAATAAAGAAGGATGTAAAGTTGGAGACCTATCAAGGTGCAAGAAAATTAGCATCAGATAGGGAAGAATGGAGGCATTTCGCATGTTCGGGAGATAGAACTTTGGAACGAAGGGTTAATGAAGATTTCTTTCAAATTACAATGTCATCGTGGTATTACAGGAGGATGACGAAGGTTGAGAAAGGAATCGGTGTAGCGGAGCTACTCCAAAGCGTAGGTAGAGAAAAATATGAGTTTAAAGGACAGCGGTAGTGTAATATAATCTATAAATACTTCTTGAATCACACAAGGTACCTGAAGACAGCATTAAACGAAGAGACGGCTGAATGCTTATAAAAGGAAACAACAAATAAGGAAATGAGCAGCTACGAAGAATTTAAGATACTCTTTTAAAATATAATCAAGTGCGGATATACAGTGAAGAAAATTTAGGAGCTGAAGTCTTGATCAAAGATAATAATGGTCGAGATTGAAGAGATAACATTTGTGAAAAGGAGAGAAATAAAGATGGAACGTTATGGATCGAATGAAAGGGGGAAAGTATTATCGGAAAGAGAAAACAATTGCTCAAATTAAACACTAGTTGCACCACCTTATCTTACCTGCCTAATAGATTATAGAGAAAATAAGGGATGTAAACTAAATCATTCACAAATTCAAAAAACCTTAATTCTCTTCCCAAATAAAACTCACGACCCAACAGCTACGTTCGAAGAATTCAATTTTTATATAAGATTATTCCTTTTTTGGCCGCATGGAAATCACCCCATTGTACGCAATAAAAGTTAAATCAAAATTAATGCTGGTGACCAAAAATGTCGCCGTGAGGGCTATTGCTGATGCGCAGTCATTGCAAACGGACGGGTCGAGCAAAAATGATCTTCCAAATTTACAAACTGCATTAAAAAGTTTGCAGTAAATACATATTTCTTTCATCCGAGATATTTTAGTACAGGAGTATGCATTAGAAGTAGGTAATTAAGAACTGGATATTTCATTTAAATTCAAATACAATTTTTTATCACTTCAATGCAGAAGAGAAATGATAATGCAAAATTACACATTTCTTAATTAAAAAAAACTTTATCGGTTCGATAAAAATGTAGGGCGTCTTGCGACCCGTGAGCCGTGCGTTTCACAATACTGATATAATAGATTTAGTCATAGTGCAAGATAAATACTTCATTTTTCCTTCTACCTCGTAAATAAATGCTCATAGTTTTGGGAGAATATATTGTCGAGGATCTGAAGAGCTTGGAAAAGTATTAATTGAATAAACTAGCTACGTAAATTTTGGTCAAAGTATTATCTCAGTACCATCCATAGAAATAATATTTTACTACATCCAGATTGCAAATTGATACATCATTTCGAGAGAATATATCCTGGATTCAAGCCTTAATTCCTTATTTAAATAATCCAAATGGAATGCCCACGGAAGAATGGGTCAATAAAATACCTGCAGACACCACTGATAAGAAAAGACAAAACAAACTCCTAAAGGATTTTCGTAATGTATACATGATGGAAAATAACGGCGAAAAGGAAAACTGAACGTGTAAAGCTTCAAAGAGGGAAACTTGCGATTGACAATACCAGAGCAAAAACTTGGGATCGTAGAAAAATATCACATCCGAGGCGGCAGGAGAGAACAAAAGAAAGATTAGGCAGATATGCACGTGACAGCTAACTACAATGTCTGAAGTTGAAATTCTCTCTACCCGGACAGAAATCTTAGATCAAATTGTTCAGGGAGATTTTATCGCATGGTATTCATGGAGATATTATCGCATAACTACATACGGCAGAAGTAATATTCATGTTTCAGTTCCAGGGTTCCATTTTCTCGGACGGCTGAGGGAATGAATGAATCCAATTAAGATTCGAAGCAGAAAGAGCTGGATTATGGTCGGACCCACGGCTGATTCCACGCTCGAAATTTAAGCTTCATCGTAGAAATTTAGGGTTGGAAAAGGTTTCATCGGGTACCTACGAACACTGTCACATCTACTCCGAGCACCACAATGAATTGAAATATGGGTAATCGTTCGCGAAAGTAAATTTATCTACGTGTAAGTAATTCGAGCATGTAAATGAAACGACTTGGCATTTTTAGACATCACTCGAGTAATATTGTAGGAAAATATGGAAGGGGTTGTGAAGGGGAAAGGAGAACGGGTTGTGTTTAGTTCATCAAAGCTCAAGCGAAAAAAAATGTATCATTTTTTTCAAATACGAGTGTTTTAAGTGAATGAGTTAGTTCATAACTACGAGTGAAAATGTTCTTGTACGTAGGTAGAAATAAAAAATAACGAAAAAGTAAGAAAATGATTTATGTTTGTGATAAATAATGATAAACAAGAGAAATCTACCGTTTCCCCAATTTTCATTGGGAAAGAAATGTCATCCACCTCTACGGTTAATATAAGAACATAATTTTTCATATAAAAATCCCACGATACCAACGCTATTGGAACAAAACAATGTATATTATTGGAATAAAAGAATGTATATTATTTCCCTGCAGAGGGATCCCTGGATAGTTGTAACTAGTTTAGAATATAGAAGTCTTAACGCTTTCTTCAGTAGCAAAATCTCAAGACGGTAATATTCTTCCATATGACTATTTTCGTTTGAAGGTATAATTGTGACACCACCATGATTCATCGAACGCTATGGAGAAAAGGTCGACGGAACTGAAAACCGTACTCTCGTGCACTTAATGCTGAATGGTGAAATGCACACGCTACTTGGTCCAGGTTACGGGAAAAAAATCAATCCAAGCGATTCATGACTTCCAATGGTGATGGAGACCATTGGACCTTGGAAAGCTCGCCGTATTGACCAGCCTGGAGAAAGAAAGATTGGATCGGCGGCTACTGAACTGGCTTTCACACTCTTTCAGCTTTTAAAGCTTTCATGGCGGGTGCATAATTCTCTTTCCTTAACGCACAATACCGCTCTATGCGAACTTCATTCTGGCGGTCATGTAAATAAATTTTCCATTGAACACTTGATTATTTTGGTCTAGATTCCAGCCAATTGCCATCAAAGTTATATAGAGACATTTTCAGACAGACCATTAGGCATGCATTGGCTAGGAATCTAGACGCAAGACTGCAGGAATGGTGAATATATGAAAGCAGAAATAACATTTTTTCAATCTTTCAGCATAATTTTGAACTTTTTTAAAGTAATATTGTTGACACAGCATTAATCAAATCGGTAAAACAAATATATAAAATCTATAAAATAGTTCCCTTATTCATGCGACCAAGCATTAGTTGCTCAGTCAGCCATGGGGTTGCAAGCATTGCTGAGTGAATTGGAGGTTCAGTGCGATAAATATGGGATGAGAATCAACATTAATAAAACAAAGGTTATGCGATTTTCCAGAAAGAAAAAGGCTAAGCTAAATATTAAAATAGGAGGGGAAAAAATAGAGCAGGTAGAACAGTTTCCATATCTCGGAAGTGTTTTGGACCAATACGGTCAAAGTGGTAGGGACGTAAGGAGAAGAATTGCGCTAGGCAAGGAGGCTTTCTCAAGGAGGAGGGAGTTGATGACGGGGACGTTGAGTAGGGATGTTAAGACAAGACTCGTAAAAACTCTGATATGGAGCGTAGCTATGTACGCTATGCGCGGAAACGTGGTCCCTGAAGCAGGAGGATAGACGTAGATTGGAGGCTTTTGAAATGTGGGTGTGGAGAAGAATGGAGAAGGTGAAATGGACCGAAAGGAAAACAAATGAGCAAGTACTAGAGATGGTGGGTGAGGAGAGGGGTTTGTTGAGAGAAATCCTACGGAGGCAGGAAAAATGGATGAAAGGCGTATTGAGCGGAAGTGGAATGTTGAAGAGGGTAATAGAGGGGAGAATGTTGGGCAAGCGAGGAAAGGGTAGGAACAGGATAGGGATGTTGGACGGGATGAAGGGAGGAAAGAAGTACAACGAGATGAAGAGGGATCTGATATAGATTAGTTTGCTAGGTGGGGAGTCACAAAATGTTTATTTGATAGTTGTGTCCATCCAAAAACCTACCTTAAACGGTAGATTACCTAATAATAATAAATAATTATTCATGCGCAGTACTCTTTATCTCTTATTCTCTTATAGACATTAATAGGTCGATATACATGTATATAAATATTCGGCAAATTTGCGGAAAAGAAAACCAAATGTAAAGGTTTTCAAAAGGCTAATGGAAAAAAATCAATGAGAAATTGAAACAGCCGCTTTGCTTTTCAATTTTCAGGCCTCGTTAAAATAATGTGGCTAATATTTGGGATTCTCATGACATTGGCCTTATAGAAGAATTAGATCGTGCGGTGCATATGGTTAGATCGTTTACTGAGATATTTGTTTAAATAAGCGTGCCTAAAATAATGAACCATTTGAGATGGGAGACGGTAAAAAATTGAAGATTATTTGGTAGGCTAAATTTCTCAAGTAAATTTGAAAGATTTTTGTGAACACATTTTAAGAACAAGTGCATATTATGGAAAACAAGACGCACCTTCACGTTCAGGAAGACAAATCGCAAGAGAGATTTCATATTTTGGCGAGAGCAATAAGGGAAAGAAAGAGCTAAAAAAAATAAAACAAGCAGAGAATAAATAGGATCAATAAAGTAAGTGAACCAGATAGGTTTCTATGCTTGCTTTTTTTATTGTTCGCTACTAATCCATGATATTTCTGTTTTCGAAGGTGTCAGTTTTTTCTTTGGTGTTTACTGTAAGTTTGCATGATATCTGTACAAGTGCTGGCAATGTGTTACCACGAATTTGAAACGCAATAATCTATCCCTTAATATGACAGAGGATTTTTGTAGCTACCAGTTTTTCATGCATGGCACGTGACGTCAACTACCCGCGTGTTATGAATGCCTTATATGAATGCATCCTCTTTCACATACCTTTAAGGTAGCTAGAATGATATTATACCATGTAGGAATTGTACGCTCATTTTTGTTTCTTTATCCCGCACAATAGATATTTTTGCTGAGGCATTGTACATTTGCTTTAACTAAAAAGACCAAAACTGCAGGGTGAATTCCGAGAGTAAACCGACATGGGGTGAAATTAATTGAATTCTGTACGGTTCGTGTATACGATTTATACTGGCTGAAGCTGCATGCATTACTGCACTCATTGAAAAGGGAAAAATTAATCGGAAAAAGACTTAACTAGAAGATATTTCATTTATCGATGGTATTATCTACTTTTGTACGTCAACTATTACAGATGAAAGTGTGAATAAATGCTTAACTTGTTTTTTTTCATGAAAAATGAAAAAAATAAATGCTCGTGAATTTGGAAAAGGAAGAGTGTTGTAAATCTCATCCTCTTGCATTGTTCTCTCTATTTACCCTAAATGTAAATCAAATTAGTGCACGTAATTGAATTCGTGCACTGCGGCGTCCATCCATTCAACTATGAAATATCGGTGTGTCCCTATTCAACGCACCAAAATCTGTCCGTGGCTCGTGTTATCCAAATGAAGTGTCGTGAGAACGTAGACAATGCTTCCAGGGGAGGACGTGACTCATGCTCACCCTAGGCGGATTTCCATGCTAATCGGGTTCCAACTAACGAGGTCGGTTCCTACCACGCAATCGAATTCGTGTGCGTAAGTCGAAGAGATGGAACTGGGTTTATTTGGGAAAACCCAGTGCAACCGAGTCTGATCCATGGCGGCCACATCCGGCGATGGAATTGGGGAACATTTTCCCCTTTGCTAAAATTCAAGATAAATAGAGTGAAACCTGTCAAGAGCGGAATTATAAGGTTAGTGCTTGTAATACCGGGATGAAGAGGATTTTCGTCCTATGGGGTTCATAACCACGGTCGTTGGAGGTAAGAGCTCGTTGGAAATGGATAGTTGAAAAAATTGAATTTTTTTTATTGAAACAAAATATTAAAAAAACATATTGCGGTCCATGAAAAGGAGAAAGTAACCCCGAGGAAAATGAGATTTTTGGAACCGCAGTTGGCCTTAAAAATGGAAACATTTCTCCAATCCGGAACCGATCTACCTACATATTTTTGTTCAGGTAATTTCTTTCCGACATTCTCACATCCTAGGCTCCAGTAATGAAGAAATGATGGTTTAAAATTTCTATAAATTGAATATATTACACATTTATATTAATATATAAAAAATATAATAATATACTATATATTACATTTTCGGAATAAATTATCCGACTCTTTCGTTTAGTTCATTAGTTTTTTTATAAATCAAACCAATTTGCTTTTCCACATAAACTTTTTATTTTTCACGACCCAGGTTTCGTTATAGCATAACATCATCACCTGATGATGTTATGCTATAACGAAACCTGGGCCGTGAAAAATAAAAAGTTTATGTGAAAAAGCAAATTGGTTTGATTTATAAAAACGTCAGCATGAAGATTTTCCACCAAGTTATGTCAGAAACTGTTTTATTATAATTATATCACATCTTTAAAGCTCGAATAAAAATAAAACAGCCCGGGATACTTTTTCATGGTAACGGAATTTTTCATTGTTTCTTTGAATCATACTCATAGATTTTCTACATGGATTAATGGCCTCTAGGAAACGCATAGAATAAGAAAGATAAATGGTATCCTATCGCAAGTAGTTGTTCCCTCCGGCTGCATAGGTTTCCAGGTCGGAGACGTTGAGTTTATCTTGCGCGTGAGTTGTTGGCACCTTATCAAACAGAATATGTAATAAACAAGTGGTTTCTACGAGTTTCGTGAGAAATACGCGAGAACGAATCAAAGAGCACTGCTCAACAAACCCATGATGCCAACAAAAACTAAACAAAATTTGGTCAAAGTGGAATTGTTAAAAAGCAAGGGTAGAATTCAGTACTTTCCGCAAGACCAGAGGTGAATTGACAAAACGTAAACGTATGCCACGATGTATAGTAGAGCTTTTGGCTGAAGTGTGCAGGGAAAACGGCGATCTTAAAGTATTATTAAAAACTGATCTTCTTAGCTTCATTATATATATATATATATATATATATATATATATATATATATATATATATATATATATATATATATATATATATATAGATGATTTCTTTGAAGTAACACGGAAGTGTTGAATAAAAAACTTAGACAGTAACACACAGCACGAGAACATATAAAAAGAACATTCACAATAATATCTTGATAATTTCGACGGACTCGAGCTCCGTCTTCTTCGGAAGATAAGATATGAGTCATATCTTATCTTCCGAAGAAGACGGAGCTCGAGTCCGTCGAAATTATCAAGATATTATTGTGAGTGTTCTTTTTATGTGTTCTCGTGCTGTGTGTTACTGTCTAAGTTTTTTATATATACACACACACCTACACACACACACACACACATATATATATATATATATATATATATATATATATATATATATATATATATATATATATATATATATATATATATATATGGTATAATACTTTAAGGTGGATGGCTCCACCAAGTAAAATTACATGAAACTGCGGGAGATGCCACCCAAAGTAATTTTAACGAGGTCATTTGCAATATGCGCATCACGATGTAACAATGTCAGAGTGTAAAAATCATTAGTCTATCAAAATAACCATCCCGGTCAAGGCTTTTTACACTCAAGGATTTTTACACTCTGACATTGATGCCTCGTGAGACCAAGTCACTTAGCGTGACGGGTATGATGGAGGAATTAGGATCGGAACCCTTTGATTCACGAGCAGACCAGATATGAATGACTAGGACAATTCGTACGGTACTCAGCAATTGAATTAACTTACGTCACCGAGGGAATTATTATGATCCACATTGCATTTGCAGATTTGACCTCGAGAACAAGAATAAGATTACATACTAAAAATGAAAGATTCAAGTACCTAATCCTACGATCATCGTGCATGGCATAATCGGAAAAAAATCAACAGCAACCACATCTACATTCTAAATGAAAGTAAAATTTAAAAGTTATTTGACTACACACTTTATTCCAAGATATAATCAATCAGTTAATCGTGTGTAAATTTACTCTTGTTATTAGATGTTCAAATAAATATATTTCTGCTTTTGGCAGAATGCATGTAAATTTGTACGTATATGTGTTTACATGAACGTGTGTAGGTATACGTGAATTTCTCAGATTTGTGGAACAAGTCCACTGTACGATATATTCTGTTGCTTCCTTGTCATTATAAATGGAATTGCACAAAGACTTGACCGCAACTATCTTTCAATAATACTGCAGTGGTATTATGTCAATTCATTTTTTGAAATTTTTTGTGAGGGAATCCATTGAAACAATATTGCCGAGAAGATTATTTCTGAGGGAATTAATCTGAGCCTTATGAAAGCTCAGGAACTGTAAACACTGCATATCACAACACCGTCTGGTTGGCACGTACGCCGTGTGCATCACACCAGACTCCGTCTTTATTATTTCCCATTTGCGTTTCCCTCGCGTCCTATTACATTTTTGTGTGCAGGATTGTGACGGCGCGCGTCGAATGACGCGGGGTGGCAGGGTCTCTCGTGAGTCTCTTGCGTATCCTTAGCGGGTCAGTGAGTCTCTCGAGTGTAAGCCGACTAATGAATTCACAAAGGACTCCGATATTATCCAAGGAGCCCCAAGACGACGCAGGTCGGGAGAGCGGGCACGCGAAGAAATTTCGGTTCATCCTTCCACCGTCAACGAAACAAATTCATAACGTTAGGAACTAAAAATTAGACTCTTGAGCGATAATGGATTTTGACTGAGGTCGAGAGGCTTGGTTGTGGATAAAAATATGCACCTGGGACTACAATTAAAGTTTTCGAAGATCGTAACCGTGGTTGATAGTCACAAAAGGTTGGAGATGACTGCTGTTATGAAACTGTTATGATATTACAGACACCGATATAGTCCACATATTAAACATCAAATAACATCATTCCAAATTTTAAGAAACTGCGGGAGATGCCGCAACAGTAACTTTTAACAGACTCATCCGCTAACATGCATTGTAATATCATTCCATTTATCCGTACGAGAGTATCTTGGTTTAGATTGTTTAATTAATGTTGATTCAATCTTTGCAAAAATATACGTATAGCCATGTATTAGTACAAATATGTGTTCATATTTTTTATTTAAAATATCGAATTTTCTTTTCAACTATTTTTTTCAGAGTGTGAGGATGTAAAACTCGTGGAAGGCAGAAATACAACTGGAAATTTTTTTCTACAGCTTACCTCACATAGCTGACAAAGACGGATGATCCCAATTCGTGACCTAAAAAAAGACAAACCTATTTCCCGAATAACGTAAAATCTAAACGGTACACCGATTTTTGGGTACGTTACGGCTAAGTTGGTTTTTACACTCATAACCTTAAAGAATAATTATCTCTTCACAATAGGCAAATTTGGAAGGCGTATGTATCTTTTGTAGAATATCATTCTCGTATTTTCCGTTAGTCATATTGTCATTATAATGTATTTTCTTTTGGTGAAAAATCAAAATTTCCCGTAAATTAATCGGAGAAATTAATGAGACACGTGGGATTCAACTATGAGACAGTGGCTAATGACCCTATTTGTTCGCGAGGAGCAAACATCTCGAAGGTTCAAAATTTTCCATTCGTCGAGCGGGCGAGGGAAATGCGCCCCTCCAAGATAGAGGCGGAAAAATACCGGAACGAAATCTTTTCTTTTTTTATTTTTCTCCTTTCGTTTCCTTCGATTGGAGAGGAGCCAGAGGATGGCAGAATAACGTCTGAATGAAAGAAAAGCGACGCGCGGCCTTTGAGGAATAAAGAAGCGGAGGAGAAATGAGGGAAAAATAACCGTCTCGCGGCGGGAAAGAGAGTTTGTTTTCAACATTTAGTCCGGTTGGGGGATGGGTGTGAAATTCGGGGAAGGCAGAAATCCAGCGCCACCATCACCCTCCCTCCACCACTCCTCGTATGCTTCAGAGGAAACAAACATACATACGACTCCACTGGAACATTTGACAGGTACAAGCGTGGAAAACCTCACTTTTGCCAGTTTACGAGGAAAATGAGACAGGTAGAGGGGGGACAGAAATGACTTGGGGTGGGGTGAAAGCCAAGGAACCCACCCGCCTTCCCCTCGCCTTCCCCCGTTTCTTCTCACACCCTCCTTCCTCTCCCCGTCACTCCATTTTAACCCTCCCTTCGGCTTTCTCAGCAAAGTCACGCTCTTATTCCCTCTCCTTGGCAACCCATCGTGTGAATGGAATACCTCCCAAGACAGAAGGGGACGATTATTTTTCTTCCACGCAATGGTTTTTAAGGGAGTTTGACCAGGAAGGATTTGGCAACAATCCGCTACTCTCTCGAGTTACTCAACGACGGGGTGAAAAACTGCCCGACACGCGGGGAAAGAGACCTGCGCTCAACGGGAAGTGTTTTATTCCTTCTCCCTTATTTCTTTTTATTTGTTTGTGAGGACATGCTCGGATTAATTCGCACGAAAAAGTTAAGGGAGACGCATTAAGAGATCCTTTCTTCATGGGGATTAATCTAACTCATTCTTTTCCCAGCGTTCCCGTGCCAATAGCTGCGGGAGACACGCGGACATCGCCGGCATCGTCGGACGAAACCGCCTCCAGCTCTCGGTTAGGTACCGGAGAAGGAACCCGCTAGAGACTAGGCTATGGACTTAATTTCTTTTTCAAGGACGTCTTTGCTAGCAATAGGAGAGATGACCTTCCGCATCTTCAGAGTTGCGCAAGGCTACACATTTCTGGTTTTCATTAAGCACTAATGCTCGCTTATAACTGTAATTAATGCATTTTCATCCATAGATTTTGCTGCAGTTTAATTTCATCTATAAATGATCCATTCAAAGTTCAGGTTATATACATATGGGTTTTATCTATGCTTTAACTATACCCATTTTAAATTTAGAATGAATTGCCCTAGGGGGCCCCCTATAAGAACAAATAAATAAAAATAAGAATAAAAATAAAATTCATATATTTACATAAGCAAGATAAACTTGCTTATGTAAATATATGAATTTTAAATAGCAGTGCAATACACAATTAGAACAAATATCAGGCAAATAACTATTATACCTTACTGACTATAGTTTCATGGCAATGCATTTAAATGTGTAATATAGTTTAGTATATTGTATTTAAATATTACAAACGAGTTATAGCGAGCACGTAGAAAGAGCAGGTTAATTTACAAGTTAATGTATATTTATACTTTCTAGAATTTATGGTTGATTTTCCGCGATTTCATACAGGCCACGACACTTTAGAACCTTAATTATAAAAGAGATCCATTTTTGACATGCATATTCGAACCCACTCACGTTAGAAAACTTTCAGGATCCAATCAAAAAGAAAGTTTTTGGAAGGAATTCCAATCATAGGTCAGGGGTGAAACTAAATACCCTTGCAATTCGACTTCCTGAGTGTCTTGGCTTATTCCTAGCTTTGGCTATTATATGTTTATTTAAGGATGTCAAACCATAACGATCCCTTGGGAAGTGACATCGACAACGGCAAGATAAATAAGTCTGCCAAGGAAAACAGAATGAAACATCTTCCATTTCTCTAAGGAGAATTAGTTTTTTAACATTCCTTCCGAAGAAGAGTGCCACAGTGTAACTCACGATAACACGACAAAGTTTTAAGATAGATTTTTAATGGACTTGCTCCTTCCAAGTATTTTGATAAATGACATGACTGTAGAAAAGGCCAATCAAGGGTGCTCTCTGAACAAACCCTCGGTTTGAAGTCATCCGCATTCTCCACGCTCTCGTACTCAATTGCAATTGAGAGTAGTGCATAAAGAATCTTCGAAATACCTCGTATTATACCTCCTTCACCTTTTCACAATTTGAAATCTAATTCACGGAACCGACCGCGGAAATTGATTAGAGAAATCATGATTATCTACAACCTCGTTTGTCACCATTACCGTCAAAGTAAACTTTCGAGTTAACATACACATAAGATAGCTTATTGGAGATCATTATCGCCGGAGATAATGAAAATAGAAAGGGCAGGTGGAAGGGCCACACTGAATTTCGTATACATGTCGTTTATATATATTATTATTAGGTAATCTACCGGTTAAGGTAGGTTTTTGGATGGACACAACTATCAAATAAACATTTTGTGACTCCCCACCTAGCAAACTAATCTATATCAGATCCCTTTTCATCTCGGTGTGCTTCTTTCCTCCCTTCATCCCGTCCAACATCCCTATCCTGTTCCTGCCCTTACCTCGCTTGCCCAACATTCTCCCCTC
The DNA here is from genome assembly GCA_037158775.1 of Hetaerina titia. Taxonomy (NCBI): domain Eukaryota; kingdom Metazoa; phylum Arthropoda; class Insecta; order Odonata; family Calopterygidae; genus Hetaerina; species Hetaerina titia. Next base: position 50,918,962 of record CM073771.1, read on the forward strand.
TATTACCCTATTCAACATTCCACTACCGCTCAATACGCCTTTCATCCATTTTTCCTGCCTCCATAGGATTTCTCTCAACAAACCCCTCTCCTCCCCCACCATTTCTAGTACTTCCTCATTTGTTTTCCTTTCGGTCCATTTCACCTTCTCCATTCTTCTCCACACCCACATTTCAAAAGCCTCCAATCTACGTCCATTCTCCTGCTTCAGCGACCACGTTTCCGCGCCATGTTTATATATATATATATATATATATATATATATATATATATATATATATATATATATATATATATATATATATATATGTTTAAATATTCAAACACGAAATTCCGCCATATGGCGAACAAATATTCATTCCCAAGGAATTAGATGTAAGCAAAAGGGATAGGAACAGAAATAAAGGACGAGCACAGGAGAGGTGGGGAAGGCAAATCGGGCAAAATCACGACTGTAAAAATTGTGTTCGTCCTTTATACTATATGTGTTCCTATCCTTTTCCTTGTATATATTTCCTTGTGAATACAAATACATATATATATATATATGTTTTTATATATGTATGTTTATATATATATACATACATACATACATATATATATATATATATATATATATATATATATATATATATATATATATATATATATATATATATATATATACACACACACATACATATTCAAACTTGAAAATCCCGCCATACGGCGCACAAATATTCATTCAAACAGAAATAGGTATAAGGAAAGGGGATAGGAAAACACATAAAACGCGAACACAGGGCATGTGGGGAAGGCGGTTTTTTGAGCAGATCACGAAAGTAAAAATATTTCCTTATCCGGGATTTGAACCACGGATAAGCAAATATTTTTACTTTCGTGATCTGCTCAAAAAACCGCCTTCCCCACATGTTCTGTGTTCGCCTTTTATGTGTTTTCCTATCCCCTTTCCTTATACCTATTTCTGTTTGAATATATATATATATATATATATATATATATATATATATATATATTTGTGTGTGCGTGTGTGTGAATGTTAATGCATATTAGGATGCTAAACATAATTCTTTTTTCCCTTTCAAACAATGCTGAAAACAAGAGGGTAAGAAAACTGGTACCCAAAAGGGATATGGGGAGGGGAAACCTGGATGTTGTTGGCGGTCGAGTAGGAAGAGCGGGTTGAGCATAGAGGGTTTGAATGCAGCAAGGAGGAAGCCGATGCTCAAGTGCCTCGCGTCCTTCCATCTTTTGTGCTATTCTCAGAGGATGCGTGCGGTGAACCACATGGCGTCCGCTTGGAGGAAATGGAAGAGAAAAGGAGTTTGGAGAGGTTGGAGAGTCGGCGAACTGTGAAGGGTGGGAGTGAATGGGTCGGAGACGAAATGAGAATGCGCGGAACAGAATTCGAGCAGGGAGGAAGGGGTGGAGGTTTTCAGAAGAGTGGTGCTTTACTTCGTTGCTATTTCAAAACGAATCAACCTTTGGAGGAAACGGGAAGGCGCATGTCTGGAAAAACCCCGGAAATGTTCCGTATGAAAAATTGTACGATACGATGATCTTTTAAATATGTAATCCAAAAGAAACGAATGATAGATCCGAACTTATTTCTGAAATGACGGTTTGGCACTTATGGAAATAACTGTGTTAAAAAATACATTCTTCTAAAAATCACAAATATTTCATAACATTTTGGGAGTAACAAAGGCATGAAACGAAGCAATTCGCTGGTTAAAGGTATTTTACAACGAAACTGGAGTCAATATTATCATTCTTAAGTAAAAATGTAAAAAAAAAGACTCTTGAAAACTTCAATTTGGAACATAGTGTGGTATGCCACGGAAACTTCGTCGTTGGTAAGGCAAAAGGGTTAGCGTAGTTCAGAACCATTTGACATGTATGGAGAAGATCGTGTTACCGTTTATATTACGCTGAAAGAGGTTTAATGATATTTTATATCACGTAAATCTGGGTATAGGAGTTGAGTAATGTGTAGTGTTTTACGTTCTTGTGGTGGTGGAAATTCGCCCTGCTACTTAGTAGAATCTAACTTGCACGTTCTTGGATAAATTTCTTGCTGCATCCTAAGGTACAATTATTTGTTATGATTAAGTATATGTACTTGCATACTTGTGGAGTGACGGGAAGTAGATGTGTATTTGCCTGCGTGTAAAATGATAGAATGTTTCTATGTGGATTTGGGTCTGCATGTATGTGTTAGTTTTGAATGCGATTTTTCTTTATTCCTTGTTTTGGGTGGTGACCTAACACCCCCCGCCACACGACATTGCGGCGGCTTGCGGGGTATTATGTAGATGTAGATGTAGTGCTTGACATAATCCGGTTGACTAGAAAAAGACTAATGCTCCTGCCGCATTTTTCGTTAGGCCAATGAAAACGAATAATTTATGGAAAATATCTAACTGAAAATTATTTTCAATATGTGCAATGCAGGCGTCTTAATTCACCTGTAATGTACGCAGAAATAATCTTACCCCTTCCATTAAGGTAAAATCGCTCCACAATATTCAGACGTGCTAAATTAGCCTTAAAATATTAATGGCACTGATAACTAAAGGCAGCACTCATTTCCGAATTTTCCAAAAATTGATAGCTAAATAATGACAAATTTAATGAATGACTTAGGCACTAAAATTAAAGGTAACATTTATGCGACTATGAATTTTCATTGGGAAAACTCAAACTCGTAGAAATGTTTTATTATTTTTTCCAAGTTTTTTCATAAAGTTTCCAGTGATTGTGTGGAAGGACTGAGGCTAAACTAAGATTGCCCCCGCTCTCATTTGAATCAATTTCTGATTGTGCGGAAAGAATTGAGTTTTTCGCCGCTTTCATTTGCTAATTAGTAGGGTCGCTCTGGGAACAGATTACTTGAAGTGCTTATCTTGCGTCTCTGATTGAGGACGAATGAATCGCCATTCAATTGGAGGAGGGTTGAGGATGAAATAAATTAGGCAGAGATTTTTCAATCAATGGATGATGCACGACTGCGTGACCTTATTTCCTTCCCGCTTCCACGTGGAGGGTATACATATATACCAATACAGCCCCGAAGCGACAGTTTTTACTGCGTCGTTAGAATGAATAAGAAAAGGCAGAGGGGAAAAGGAGTGTTTGCTATATTGACCAGATGGGTTATTGAGGGAGTAAGATAGAATTTTTCCAGTAAAATCCGTTAGCTTGGCTTGGTAGTCCAATGGGTTGAGCGCTGGGCCACCGACCGCAAGCTTAAACCAGTATGTAATCAAAGGTTCAATTCCAAGTAAATCCAGGATGTGTAAGTTTTCAGGCACTGGATCTCATTGGGAACCCGAGAGAATGGGCATAGATCATAGGAACTTGTCCTCTTACTCGTATGTGAAAATTTCGCACCCCGTGAACTTGGGTTGTATTCGTAAAATCTACCTTTAAACTGTTAAACAATGGTATTAACGCATTAGTTTAGAATAAATATTTATCATTAAAGAAATAAAGCTGTATGGCGTTGTGGCGCTGCGATTTCTGGATGACGCAACTTTATGGAACTTTTTCATTATACGTAGGAAAGAAAAACACAGCCTTTTAACGGATAATGAAACGCTGTATGAAAAATGGTAACAGTAAATTTACATTTGTGTGAAATAGCTGACTGTTTTTCTTTCCGATATGACTACAAGGCGTTGATTGTTGGAGGGTAAATAAAGAAGGCCAACAACTTCTATCAAAGAGAAAAAAAAGGGGCGAAAAAATTACTTGTTTCATACTCTTTTATTTCTAAGTTACCTCCTAGACCAATGCTTCTGAATGCCATGAAGTATTTCACATATTATCATTATTTTTTATATCCTAACGTTTAAGCGAGGTTTTGAATAGACACATATTATGCACTTCTTTGCCTCTCTTAACAAAACATGTTCGACAAAAAAAACGAACCCTTCTTCAATCCACATACTCCTTTCCTCTTTTAATACCGCCCAACATTCTCATCATATTTCTACCCCTTCCTTCCTTACCCAACTTTCTTCCCTCTATCACGGTCTTCAACATCTCATCGCCAACCGAAATACTCCTCATCCGTCTTCCTTGCAAAAGAGGGAGCTCACTGAGTGCCGCATCGTGGCCAAAAGAGGTTTCACCATTCAGAGGCGTTTTATAACATGATTCTCTTCACTGTCAAACAAAAATTAGACCCTTATTGGACGCATTATTAATAAGGTAATCTACTCCTATCCATAAGGTAATCCAGCAACCTACTCTACATCTGGTCCCTCTTCATCTCTGTGTACTTCTTTCCTCCCTTCATCCCGTCCAACATCCCTATCCTGTACCTGCCCTTTCCTCGTTTGCCCAACATTCCTTCTATTACCTTCTTCAATATCCCACTGCCGCTCAATACGCCTTTCATCCATTTTTCCTGCCTCCATAGGATTTCTCTCAACAAACCCCTCTCCTCACCCACCATTTCTAGTACTTCCTCATTTGTTTTCCTTTCAGTCCATTTCACCTTCTCCATTCTTCTCCACCCCCACATTTCAAAAGCCTCCAATGTACGTCTATCATCCTGCTTCAGTGACCAAGTTTCCACACCGTACATAACTACGCTCCATATCAAAGGTCTAACGATTGGACGCATTTTTCAACGGAAATACCCGAGTAACCTTGTCGTGATAACTTATAGAAAAATATTCACATTTTTTCCTTTTTTCATTTAAAATTTATTGATCATTTTAAATGTCTCCCTTCTCCCTGTAATTATATTGGAACCCTCTAAAATAAACGGCAATGGACGTAATCAGATGCTTCATCCTCCAACCATGGCCGGTGCCTTTCTAAGGGAAATGGTTGCCGAAAAGGTGAGTATTCGCGTGACGTATGGCTTGCGGTATCAAGAATTAATTAAAAACCTAGGATAGAATTGCCGTACTATAGTAAATATCTAAAATCTTGTTTAATAGGAGTTGAACCTATGCCTAATTGAGTTCCTCCGGCGCGAAATTAATTTGGGCTAATCGTGCACATTTGTGTATTCAATTTTCAGCGGGAACTATATGAAGCACAATGGTTAAAAATGAAGTTGATTTTTTTACAAATGATCGAATAAAGTAATTAAAAAATATTTTCCATCTATTTTATCAAGTTGTCAATATATCAATTAATCTAAATTATCATACACATTTCATGGACATTTTTAAACTGGGCGACGTAATTAGGAAAAAAATGCAATTTTCATGGGAATTAAAGAAAATGAATTGGATCAATTTTTTTATTACAAAGAAAAAAGATTGAAATATAAAAATTGTTAAATTTTCGTTTTGCGTAAATATTTAAATTAACAACACAATTGAGAAAAAAATATTTCCTAACAAGATCCCTGTGGATGTAATATTATGCCATAAATTTACTGAAAAAATAATGAATAAATGGATTGGGTCAAGGAAAATGGTTACATTCAAAATGTATACCACATAATGAAAAAAATAAAGCTATATTTATACTCTAATCATCAAGTTGTTGAATGGAACGCTTGGGAAACATGGAATAGTACTTGAATTATTTTCAATTTAGTAGGTATAAATATCCATATTTTTATGGAAACAATAACTTTAAGCGTAACGCTGATTACTATCGTGCTATTCTAACCTGTTACCGGTTTTGCATTTCCCTTAAGCATGAAGAAGCTAATTCACCGAACATCAACTGCTATACCTGACGGATGTTTCTTCTAGGTTTCAGTCAATATTCCAGAGGGATTCAAATGTTTCGCTATAGGAAGCATAAGGGTCAGTGGGCAGGAAGGAGAGGCGCCGACGCATTGGAAGTTTAGGTGTCGGACGCGCGTCAAACTTCACGGATATCCATCTCCTCCTCGGGTAAGAGAAACAGAAAGACGAAAGAGGTGGTGGATGTGCGGAATGGTGAGGGAAGATTGATTCCACGGGAGAATACGAAGCGGGATATAGCGAGTCACAGCGTGAATGCAATATTCAAGGGGATCTTCATCAGGTCCTAACATCTTCCATCAATAAAACCACACCAAACACTACTGATCAGTACCCGTAGTTAAATTATTATTTTTCTTTTTATTGAAATAGATAGGGATGTGAAGATGGGATCATTAGTGTGCCTTGCCGATTTTGCTGCTAGAGAGTAACAGATTTGTCGGAACATGAACTTTCCAGTTCCACATATATTTCTTGTTACAATCACATTCCCACTTCGCGCATAAACATTAAAAAAAACTGATAAAAAAAAGTGTACTATTCTCAGGGTACATGTACATATGTCAGTATCTTAGTTCTCTTCTACCAGCGATGGCAGAAACGATTTTGATGGAAAGGGTAGCGTTAAAAACCTCAAATTATCCAAAGAAGCATCAAGTAATATTTGTGTAAGCACACAATATAAATTAGAGGAACAACATATTTTCCTTTTGGTCGGTTTTTTCCCGAAGCCGAGTTTAAATATTTGCTGTCATATTTCCTTGTTTAATACTTTACGTGAATGCAAACACTGTGATAAAAACATTCTTGAAAATCTGGAAAAGGGAAACGGCTGAAAAACTGTTTTTAAAAGAATTTTTTCATACTAGTTCTCAAAACAATCGTGTTTTCTACAATGATGGCTAGATAAGATAACCGTTTCTCTTGAACGAAAAGATTATTGAATTGGTGAAAATTTGTGTCTGTTGTATCCACGGCAACAACAACAACATTTTATAACTTCCGGAGACATAAACTCCAAGATTTCGAGTTTCTTGGGTGGCATTTACTACACAAACCATTGGTGACTGTTGTTTTGGTGGAAAACTTCAGATATCTTCTGAGAAAGAGCAGAGTGGTGGAGCACCGTTGACAGTCGCGTCGAAAACCGCTGCGAGATGGCCGGGGAAACATTCTTATTCTGGTCGACTCAAGATCGTCGAGAGTGACTCAGCCGTTAATTCAATCTCGATTTCTTACCGAAGATAGTAATCCGGTGAGAGTTGATTCGCTTTGTTCTCCTCTACGACCATTGCATATCAATGAGTTTACTGGGTCAAGGTGACATTACCCCATCAGACGTCTATCCCACAAAAGTTGTCACGGTTTAAGTGAGAAATTATGTTTCCGTAAAAGTAATTTTTTTTGCCATCGATAAATCATTGACTTCCGGTCGCTGGTGACGTAGCCAAAAGTGGGAAGAATGCGGAGATATTACGTGCTTGTTTGTTTTGGCGACTTGACGAACCTGGTAACCGAAATCGGTGACGCGGAACTGCCCATATTTACTATACTATTATTAGTAAATGAGCTATTTAGGACGACAAAATTTTTGCCGACACCATTTTCCGCATAAATAAGTCTCCCGTAGGTTTACCCAATGATGAATTCCTTTTTTTTTGCATTCATATTCATTAATGCAAAGGTTCATGGTGATTACCTATGATTTTCATGCTATTTTAGCTGTAGCTACTCTGGCGTCGGAGTGTATGCCAAAAACGTCAATCTTAATTCACATAAAAAAGAGTATCGCCAGTGAACTGAGGAACCGGGCATTGCTCACTTTAACCCTCCTGTCAACGGTAGGAAAAAACTAGCATGACGCCGGTTGGGCCCGCTTTAGTCGACCTGGCGACCTTGCTGCTAGCTGGCGAAGGTAATACGCAATGATTTAACCTGGAAGTCGTTTTCACACTAATTCGAGAGAAGCAGGCATTTCTTAAATCATGGCATTTTCCTATGACTAAAAATACAGCACATAATTTTATTGGGTAAAGAAGAACGAAGTTAAATCTTTTCGGAGAGGGCTAGCTAAAGATTAGGGAGGGCTTTGCAAACTCTAACTATATTCAAGACTCGAGAACATGTGGGAATTCATAAAAAACACGCTTATTATACGTCATTTCCCTGAAGTAGATTTGAAGGCTGAGCAAAAGTTGCTGTGGGTAACATTTACTTTTCATGGAAATACATTTTAACTGTATAAGTAACACAACTCCTATTTTCCCAGAAGGGAAAGGAGTTTGTGAAAAGGACATAAAAGATTGGATTCATTAAAATGCCAGTCGTGACGGCGACGGAACGTTCCGAGAATTCAGTTAAACCGTTTTTCACTCCAGCATAGGAAAATTTCCCCAAAATTTCAGAGTGTAAGAGGACGTTCATTTAAAGCCCCCAAAATATCAGAGTGTAAGAGGACGTCACGGTAGCTTAATTGGTTAAAGCACTCGGCCGGGTATCGAGGGATCCGGGTTCGAATCCCGGTCAAGGCGAATGATTTTTACTCTCTGAAATGGTTGCATTATAATGCACACATAGCGGGTGACTCCGTTAAAGTTACTGTTACAGTTTCTTGAAACATGACGGTGTATTATTAGGTTGTACTAAGTTTAGCAGATATCTCGATTTCATTCTTTTCAAGTGAATTAATTTCAATTCATAATGCATAGACATGAATTCTGTAATAACATGGGAGATTCATAAAAATATATACATACTACTACCTAATATAACCCCACATCCAACACGACTTGTCTGCTTACTTGTTTACTTAAACAATTGAGATTTAAAAATTTTTGTCTCGGGAGTTACTCGTTAGTGAACAAAATACTTTGCTTCCTGAAAAAATAACTGAACAAACGAATCAAAGAAACAATTCATTAGAAAATCATAATAATAATTTGTTCTTAATCGACCCAATCATTAACCTCATTCGGATACTTAATGAATTAATTGAATTAAAAAAGAAAGATTAATAATTCCTTATCATAAGGAACTCTCTAAACCGTCTAGTTGTTACTTTGTAATTAGATTGTAACGAATTTCTTTCCATAGACACAAGCTCTTTTGTCAAACTTTAGTCCGGTTCCTCGCACGGTAGCGTTGCTCAATTCCCACGAATTATTTCAGTCGATTCGCCCTAAAATTATTCTTCAAATAATTTAAAAAAGCAAAGAAATATAAAAAATCTTAAGTAATTTTTCAAACATTAAGGAAATTTAAACCTTACCCTTTATGCCGTCAAAATATTAAGGAGGAAAGAGATGGAAATTCGTGAATAGACGACGTATATGATGGGCCATTCAACTGAATGCTCTACGCTGTAAAGGATATTACGCTGGGAAATTTTGCCAGATCAGATTATTTGTCTCTTATTACACTCAAATTATCAGGTGCGACCGCGCGGCGGCCCTTATTAGCACTAAAACGACGCTACCCGAAAGGAATCCATGATTCACCCGCAAAATTTCGCGGTGAGTTAATACCCTGTCCTTTGTTGATGGTGCTGATTACTCGGTCAAAATGAACTGCCGCTTCTTTTAAATTGAGAGGTTTTTAAAAATACGCTCCGGCCCCCAAAAAAAGTGCACATAGTTAAATATACTCTCCCTTTTGGCCGCCAGCCCACGAAAGGCGAAGTGGGGAGGAATCGGGGGGGCCGAGGGGAGGGGAGACTCAGTGGAGGAGGCGGGGGTGGCCCGAGGGTGGAGGCGAAGAAGGGGAGTGGAGCGTGAAGAGGCGGATGGAGGGGAGTTAAGAAGAAGGGTTAGGAGAGAGGAGGTGGAAAGGGGAAGATGTGTGAAGTAAGCTGATTGGATCATGTTAGCTGGAGATAAATCCCGAGTTTAGACCCGTAAATGTCTCTCTTTATAGACTCAACTTCCCAAACAGGCGTGCAATTAAACGGTCTTGAATTACAGACCTGGCGAGTAATTACTATATAATTTTATTCTTTTGATTATCTTTTTCGGCCGATAAGATATCCGAGCGCAGATGGTAGCTAAGACGAGTCTTCTCAATTTCACGCAGGTGTTAGAAATGATTTTCGACTCTTAAGTTACTTGCTCAGGACCAAATCTTATGACATTGACTGACTTGATGTATTAGTGATAAACTGGTCAGTTACTGAGGAGTTTATGCTTGGTTAACTTTGCGAATGATAAACAATAGTGTAAACATTTGTGCATGGGGCCACAATTCACAAGAAAGTATTTTTTTATAGGGATCCACGATAGTTAAAGATTACCAGAAGTGCTGGAGAGAGCAAAGTATGGTTAAACTGTTCATTACTCTATGAAAACAGTACGACGAAATGCCAACTCATGCTACTGCGATAACATTTAAATAGTTCCACGGAATAATAAATTAGGGACATGTATTTTTATTTCAAGAGACTTATTAGAGAAACGTTTCATGAAATGAAATCATTGCAAGCAATATTTTGCACCGCTCCATTTGATTATTTACGGATTTTTTTCTGGTCATATTATTTTTGCGATCAGCGTTGCGATAACATTTGGGTCTGTTATATTTTTTGGTGTTTATTAATATTTTTCATCAATGTTACATATCGGAGCCTTTATGTTCTGTTTATACGCAACGCATCCAAAAGTTTCCCTTCCACTTCCGATCCCAAGAAACTGTGCGAATTGATCACACTGTTCCTAAATGTGTGCCTAACTAAAATATAATCTAACTGATACCTCTCTGAGTCACGTGGTATTTTCAATGTACAACAACGCCTTTCATGTGTCTAAACCAAGTGTTGTTGATGATTAACCCCAGTCTCCTGCAGAACACAATGCTTTTTCCCCGTGGTCACTCCTCGCGCATAGACCATGACCTCCCTCCTCAGCACCATCTCTTCCTTCGCCTATAGTCTCATTCTGATCCCCCATCACTATCAAATGCTTCCCTGCAGGAACACACACGATAATGTCCTCTGATTTATCGTATACTCTAACGACTTCCTTTTTATGATTGCTTTGTGGCATGCGTACCTGAACAATGACCAAGTTCCTCAGTTCTGTTTTTACCACTACTGTAATATTCCATCCGTTGCTTTCTTTATGTTGATTATGCTTCTTCCTTCATTTTTATCCAATATTATGGCAACCACTCGCTGGCTCTCGTCCCCAGCGCTTTATATTATTCTATTACTATTACTCCAGTAATCCACGCAACCCTTCCATCTCACCTTGCATAGACCTAAAATATCTATATTTCCTCTTTCCATCTCTCGCTTTATTATCTCTAATTTTCCTGTCTTCAACGTTGCCCCAGTATTCCTAATTCCTATTCTAACCTATTTGATCTTCTTCTGCATCTCCTGTGTTTCTGCTGTCGGTTTTGCTTTGAAAGGGTTTCGTGAGATGACGACCTCGGAAGTCTTACCTCTCCCGTTGCCTTCTCTATTGCTTCTACCACCGTAACCCCTTGTTAGTTAGATGGCAAAAGAGACTCCATAGTCTCATTCTCGCTCCATAATATAGGCGACTATCTACCTATCTATCCCGCTGCCGGGCACGACACATGACCCATTGGGCCGAGTCCCGTAGTTGCCAGAACTCATTTTCTCTATACTATTCATCATAATTATCTTGGGAATAATAATTGAGGTGGTTTCCCGTTGTCTTCCTCAACTGTGTTTTTAACGTGGCAACATCACTCAATGGCCGACTCTTTGGGGTCAGACGCCTTTGCAGCCGTCTCACTGAGAAACAGACGCTGCGTGGACTACCTTTCGTCTTGCTCCTAACCTTCGACCTATCTGGCATAGGTGACCCTACCAGGAGCAATTATTATTATTCCCGCCAGCACAGATCTAGGGGCCATCGGAAGACATATATAGATGAAGACAACACATGACGGCCCTCATCATCAGAATCCTACAAGAAGGCTGTGCCGTCGAAACATGAAAACTAAATATGTGAGTGTCCTTTCTCTGTGTTTAAATGTTATATGTGTTTGCGTCATCACCGAAGAGCGTTCTTTTTCGAAAAAAAAAATATATATATAATATATATCTATAAATAAATATGTATATATATATATATATATATATATATATATATATATATATATATATATATATATATATATATATACATGCCATGTGGTGGCAACATAATTGATTACGATAATCACTGCGGTCTTTTGGTTGTGGTTACTCTCTAGAATTCAAGACGGGAATTTATTGATCGATATGAAGAGAAATACATGTTTTGATACAATAACTAATTATTAAACCCTGCATACTTTCTGCCTCACTTCATTTCATCCTAAATGCTTTTTCTTTTCCTTCCTCTACCTCGCTCTCCCAGCATTTTTCCTTCAATTGCACATCAATACTGAATTTTGTAGAAAAACTCTAATTGACTTCCATCACATTACTTACCTATCCGTAATGGTGCATATGACCTCAGCTGTCGGTCCTATTCCCGCAATGGCTGCTACACATACTTTCCTAGATGCATCAAACTTGCGGACAGTAAAGCACAAGAGGGATTGGCGTGTGGCACTAGGTCGTCGTCTTCGGGGATCTATTATCTTTCACTTAGTTCGGATTTCCAAACCCTCCAGGTCATGTGGGGCGAGTGAGCTAGCCGCGGATTGCGTCAATTCGTCACGGGGCTGTTCGACGACGAGTGCCCGCCTAACGCAACACACGCGGCTGCAACCCATCACTGGGGCAGTTAGTTAAAGGAAAGGCGACTAGCTAAAAAACCTCATAAACTCTCCCTTAAAACTACCATTCGCATACGTCGTGGAAAGTGGAGTGAGTGGCTATTTATAGGCGCACACTTCCGAAACACTTTGGAAAACACAACTCTCGGGTATTTTCGGCCGCACTTAAGATTTTTAAGAGAGCATACGGGGAGGCGAGGTATCAATTATCGTTCACGACTCCAAGAAATTGTATCACTATAACGATTCCACAGCGCGGAGTGGTCAAGGGAAAACTTTTTCACGAGAACAGTTTCTTGAACGTCTCGATCGTTTTGAGAGTCGTCGATCAATTCTAAACGTGATTTATGCGTGAATTAAGCATCATGACAATACAAGTGTGCAGTGACAAAATAATTACAAATTGATGTCATTTAATGATTTAGTACTGACTAAGCAATCATCATAAATACTTTAAACAGAATTCAGTAAATTTGAACCCAATATATGTATATATATATATATATATATATATATATATATATATATATATATATATATATATATAATTTTTACTGTGCATAAACATTACATTAAAAAGTAAGAGAAAGAGCAATATTTCAAAATTTCAACACATCACATTCATCGCGGCATAAAAAATAGTTTTTTTTTAAGATTAACCAAAACGTAAACAATTCACTTGAATATTTCAAAGGTCCCGGCCGCCTTCATCAGGGTTTGAGGAGTGCCTGATAGTCACTATGTATAAATGTATGTGTGTGTGAATATATCTTACTTGTTAGTCAACCTTTTAAAGCAGGGGTTGATGGACACTGGTTAAACATCGCTACGCTTCTTAGTCTCGTCCAACAAAAACAACCGGAAGCCTCACACTATATTCACCTGTTGTTCAATTCCAAATACCATACTTCCCCCCTTCGTTCCGTCTAATATGCTAATGAAAATGCTCTTACCTGCCTTCTTTGGAGTCCTCCAAGCCATCTCCTTCCCTTTCCCTGTCTATCACTCACTCGTAGGTTTTCTTTTCCGTCCGTTTCACCCTTTTTAACCTTCTCCAAGACAGATTTAAAAAGCCTCCAATCTGAGCTACTTATCATAATAACGGAGGCAAAAATTCTTGCAATTTTCCATTTGGATTTTTTTGTGTTTTTTATTATGTAGCAATTCCACCATAGCACTCCTGAATCTGGTTTCAATTATATGTACCATCTTGCTTCAACGACCAAGCTTCTTTGCCCGACAAAACTATGCTCAATATCAAAATATATTAACTTTTCTCAACATCCTTACTAAATGTCCATGTCATCAATTCCCTCCTCCTTGTGAACGCTTTTGTGTCCAACGCAATTCGTCTTCCGATGTCTCTACTAATTTAAACATTGTAGTCCAAAACATTGTCAAAATAGGTAAACTGTTTCACTTACTCTGGTAAAAATTGTGGAAGGATATTGTACATTGATTTTAAGATTTTTGCCCTGTGGGCTTTTATGGTTGGTGATAAGGTTACATTAACCAATCGCTTTCAAAACATGTCAGACTGTTGAGCTTAGAGTGAAGCAATATGCGGTTATCGAACAGAAGCAGATATTGGTCGCGTCCAGCTTGAGTAGTGGCTCCGACGGCGCAAAGTCAGGGCACCCAGAATCACTCAAGCTAAAGGATGCGCTCTTTTCCACCACCACGGGGAAATATTCCATGGAAGGGTGCAGCGGTTGGGTGGATTCTTCAAACTTTAAATGCGATTTATTTATGAATTTTTCCAGTTTTTTCTTTGCTCGCGGAGTTGTAATTCATTTTCCAAATTTGACAAATAAAAGCGTTAATATACCTGTATGTGCACACATTAACCCTTTTAAGCCTAAGGATAAATGTTTATATATATATATATGTATATATATATATATGTATATATATATGTATATATATATATATACATACATAAATGAAAACATATAAACATAAACCTTTTTTTATAGAAACATATGTAGAATATATATATATATATATATATATATATATATATATATATATATATATATATATATATATATATATATATATTCAAACTTGAAAATCCCGCCATACGGCGCACAAATATTCATTCAAACAGAAATAGGTATAAGGAAAGGGGATAGAAAAACACATAAAAGGCGAACACAGGACATGTGGGGAAGGCGGTTTTTGAGCAGATCACGAAAGTAAAAATATTTCGTGAAAATATTTCCTTATCCTGATTTTTCCATGTATCTACATATATGCATATGCCTTTATATACACATGTATTTATGTACATAGATATACATCCACATATACCTTTTAATATATATATATATATATATATATATATATATATATATATATATATATATATCAATCTTATTCACATAGTTGACATTCTTCTGACCTTCTACTAGTAAATGGAATCATCCGAGAAATTTGCTTTTCTCGGAAAAATAGCCAGAGACGTATTTCATTATATATAAATAGAAAATATAGCAGTTTGGTTTTCAGCTCAATGCAATGATATTGGAAAACCCATTTTACGAGTCCATTGTTTTTGTGTTAATGTAAAGGGGACATCTAGAGTGATAAATGGTCGACCGAGGTCATCTCGTAAAAGTGTTCTGTTATGTATCACACAGTGCGTCCTATTCCGAGACAGTTCGGGATGGCCCTTTTAGGAAGTGAGGTTTTGTGAAAATAATGAGGTAGCCGCGTGGAAACCACTCTCCAATAGCCTATTGATCTCTGCAGTTTCTATAAATTCGAACTATTCGCATGAATTAAGGACCGTCAAAACGCTTGACGCATGGATTCCTAAGGAAATACTTGGAAGTTATTTAATTGGGGAATTAACGACTTACTCGTGTAGAGACTGACTATTTCTCCCAATGAGTGGACGAAATTCAAATTGTCTCGTTTTTGTACTGTGTTTTTTCCATATATTATGGATTGGTGGCATCAAAAATTTCTGGGAAAGTTCATTCTTGGTGATCTTCTATCTGTTTGGAACTGACGCGGATCCAACGGATGATGATTTCAGTTTAAAATAAAATTTCAAACGAGCAGTATGCATGTTTCCGACGTATGGCAGAGTGCATTTCGATCTTTGAATCAGTAGGCGACATTTTTAATGTTTATGTCTTTAAACTTTCTTTGAGCGAAAAGCTCATTGCTTTTATTAGTTATTAAATTATGTATGTACGGTCATATACTTATGTACACACACAAACAAGCACCAACATTCCTATACTTTGCATTAAGAGAAACATTTCCTTACTTAAAAATACTATGTGATTAAATAGTATGTGATTTCAACGACACTACCTTATTGAAATTTGGTATCCTAATGCATTAAGCGTAGATTACCTAATAATAATAATAATAATATATATATATATTCTACATATGTTTCTATAAAAAAAGGTTTATGTTTATATGTTTTCATTTATGTATGCATATATATATATATAAATTTATCCTTAGGCTTAAAAGGGTTAATGTGTGCACATACAGGTATATTAACGCTTTTATTTGTCAAATTTGGAAAATGAATTACAACTCCGCAAGCAAAGAAAAAACTGGAAAAATTCATAAATAAATCGACATTTGTTTTTATCATTAATATACAAGTGTAGTGGATTGTAGTGTCTTACAAACATGCATGCATATTTTCTAAATTCAATACTAACATTCCATGGGCTAAATATGTAAGAGTTCACGCTAAGTTCAAGTTCACGCTAACGTATTCGTGTATGAATGTTCAAATTTGCGTGGAGCTAACCACGGCCATGCCAAATTCCAAGTGATTTAGTCAATGCATAAATTTTCCTTACAAATAGAGAACGTTTTTATCTTTCCACAGCCCTCTGAAAAGAATTTTAATGTCCTCAAACCTACATTTCATCAGCAGTTGATTACTGATCAATGTAAATGGAAACTTTTACTTTCCAAGCAAATAATCGACCACTATAAACCGGCCCTGGATAAATAAAAAAGATAATGATCGACTCTGACATGAACTCGCATTAAACTTTGGAATGCATTTTTGGGTAAAGGGCAGTCGCTTTAATGTTCTTTGAAAGATGGATGAGCGCACGCGCATGTTAGGCCACGCTTGAATTTCCGTTTGTTGCTAAATGAACGAGCGAAGATGCATCTTTGCCGTCTAGGTAACCTTCCTTGGGAACGACTCTCTCGCGCGTGGGAGGGAGAGAATTTCGCAAGGAGGCTAGGGAATGAATTATTAGCATCCACGCACCTTGGAGGACGAGGATTAAACGACTGGGGCCGGTGACTCTGATGCCTACTCGTGCCGAGGAATTCCCTGAATTATAACTCTTTGTCAACGTCACTTCCACGAAGGGTCGAATTAGGCAACTCGTAAACTGTTAAGGAGTCCCTTCGACTCGGACCCCATCCCAGGGAAACGCAAATTCGAAGAATTTGCGGGTTAGCCCTCAAAGTTTGCTTCGTTAGATGGTCCACTGGGCAAGCGTCGAGAAAAAGTATAGGAGGGTGTAATTTCACATTGGAGGAGGGTGGTCCGGATTCACAATTCGTGACATACGTCTGAAGACCGCCTGGTTAAGTTTTCATCGAGAAATTAAAAGAATTCCAGAGAATATTCGCTGGATCCAACAGACTATATTACGCTACGAAGTTAGAATTCAAGAGGAATGGTGGAAGGGTACGTTTCTTTCACTGATGATGCAATCGTCACTAAGAAATGGAAAGGTAAAATACTTTTGAGAGTATTTCTGAGACAGAACTGTTGAAAACCAAAGTAACATACCGGCAAATTGGACTAATATTATAAAAATTACGCACTCTCGGATTTTTACAATTGAATATAATTATTTTCTTAATAGAAATCCACGACCAAAACGGAATGTAGATTATTTATATTGAAACACTGGTGTAATTGTATCGACATTTTCGTACGACGCATATGACCGTATGGGGGTGTCATCAGGTGCACGAAAAAGAATTTCACGAAGTGAATTCTGAAGTACTTGAGTGTACTTCTAATCTAAATTTCATATATCGACATTTGTGAAGTTAACATTTCTTTTCCCGAATAGTTGTTTAAGCAAATGCATTATCCCTAAAAATTAAGCTATACAATAATTTACAAAAATTATGTCCTTATAATCACGCCCAGTGTGGTTATGTTCAGAGTATACCTCTCCTGACGAACCTTCCTCTGAGACACTCCTTGTAGTATTTGAACCATTTTACTCCGTGGATATGTAGAAAAATAGAAATTTGAAAGAGATCTATTCTTCAAACTGATAGGCTCTTCAAATCCACTGAAGGAAACTTAATAAAATTATTAATTTACTATTGAACGGGACCTCAATCATATTCGTGGCCGGGACAGAGTATACTTGCTAATATGTTAAAAGAATCTAATCTACGCTCATTCTCCTGAGTTAAAATGATGAGCGTATATTAGAGACTTTTTTATGTGTGAATGTGATGAAGAATATAGAAAATAAGGAAACAGAGACAAAGACATACGTCAAAGTTTTAGATTGGATGATCAATGAGACGAAGTTGCGAAGGAAGGTCAAACTAGGAAAAGAAAGTGAATGGAGGAAATACTAAATGGTAAGATGTTGAAGGGCGTGGTAAGTGGGAGATAATTAGAGAAAGAGGGATAGAGGAATGAGGAAAGTAGGCTTTCTAGAAAGTATGAGGACAGGCAGGTATTAAAAAGAAATAAAGAGAGAAATGATGAGGAACATTCAAGAGGAAATAATCGTGGTAGGTAAAAGTCAAATATCGTTTTGGACCGCCCAAAATTTACCATAATAGGTATAATGCCTTAAGCAAATAATGCTGTCGTGTTTCATATTGCAGTGCTTCAAGGTGTTTTTGAATTGAACTTAGTAAAATTAAAAACAACTTTGTTTTCTAAACTTCTGTTTCGACTTAAGGGAAAGCCGTTTTCAAGGGATCAGAACTGAAATGCCGGACACTATACACGAGGTGCTATCAAATTCTAATGCAAGCCCAATTTTTGCTCAAATTTGGAGTAAGATGGAATAATGTGATTGATATTAAACACGCAGGAATTCTTCAAAAGTAAAAGAGAGATGGATGAGTTTATCGAACAATGAACAGCGTTTACGCTGCCGTTAGAATGAGAGGCGTTTCAGTACTTGAATTATCATAGTTTCTTGTACAATAACAGTCTAATCATCCGTATTCTCCAACTGCGTGATTCAAAACCCATCTAAATTAATCATCAAACGAGCGATCCACGCGGTGATATCGCTGTATTATGGATGTGAAAATGTTAGTTCGTGGGTTTTACCGTTGAATAAAACGAATCCAATCGGTCCAATAGGAGAAAAAGACCGCTACAAGAAGCGTCCTCGGCGGCCGGCGGCGGTCTCAAATTGTTGTGAAACATTTGCTCGTTTATGAGGAGATGACGTTGAAAAGTAAGAGAGGTTTCAAATTTCAGATGTACGTAGTTTATTTGAACTGATTTGGAGAAACTCAGATCTTGGACGCACCTCGTAGGAGTGGGTGATGGGAGAGTGGAGGGAAATAAATATTACGGATGAGAGTGCGTTTAGTAACTCACGCTGATCAAAAGTGTGGGCGGGGGAAATGAGATACGAACTAAATAGAGGCAAGAGGAGAGGAAGAACGAAATAACGTCATTGGGATGCGTGTGCCTTGTATATGCAATTAATATCTGGCAATAAAAAATCAAGCGGCGGGAAAGAAGAAACCAAAGAAAATCCGAACGAGTCTGATCAAAAGTCTTTCTCAAAACACCTAGGAGATGAAAAGATTTTCTGAATAGCACAAAGGAATGAACCGCCGGACAGCCTCCAAGTGTATATTGTTTCGAGAAGATCGTCGATTACTCAAACTGTTGTCAAACATAAAGAGAATGGAGATGAATAGTTTCAGGGTGACCGGGAGGAGAAGGAACCGCGTGAGTCGAAAGTTGGGAGGCATGGTCTATTTATACATCCGCCGATGACTGCATTACTCCTGAGTGAGATTATTATTTCCACCGAGGATGAAATATCAGTGCGTTGATGAGGACTTGACCACGAATCTCTCGAATTCAGAGGCGCTCATACTACGGCCTTGAAGAATTCTCGAACTCTGCTCGAAGATGTTACGGGAGCGATTCCTAAAGCTAATGGAGAAAAAGATAAGATGGAGAAAAATCCGGCATGCTGATACATTTGTCTTGCACCAACCAATCTTTCCGCAAGGTGAGTCCTCAATTCCATGAAGAAGTAATGCAAACAAAATATGTAAGTGTACCAAACTTGCGAAACGACTGAAAATAGCATGAGTCCACGAACAAGTGCTGAGTGCGGTTAATGAGCATTCCCAAGCACTACAGGTAGTTCCTCTGGTGAGAAACATTAATATCACTTATTATATGGACGAAAGACGTTGATAAAGTTAGTATTATTTCTGCATAAACCGAGTTATTTGGTTCTCGATAGTACAATTTATACTTCAGGGAACCACTAGTAAAATGTTACGAGGCATTAATTCAACTTAGAGATGCAAAATTATTGAAATTTGTTGGATATGATCTTTTAAAACAGTTTTGGAACTCAGTGGATTCGGGGGTTTGATAAATTTGCAAAATAATGCAGAGGGAAAGAAATAAACTTGTTTTTCATTTTTATAAATAGTGTTCAACTCCCAGTAAAGGAACTATATTTGCGCCTATGATCTGCGCGATTCCACCTCTAATGTGTTCGTTCTTTATATGTGCTCCTATCCCTTTTCTTTTTATACATTTCCATGTGAATGAATACTCTTATATACATGTATATATATATATATATATATATATATATATATATATATATATATGCGGGTCGCGGTGGTCTAGCGGGCAGAGCGTTGGACTACTGACCGAAGGGTCCCGGGTTCGATTCCCGGGCAAGGCACTTTGGGCACCTGCAGCTCCACCCAAGCTAGTTGATTTTTCGGGTACCAGGTTTTCCTGGGAAACCATAACCGGCACAGGGAAAGGAACTGGCCCCCCTACCCTGATGTGTGAATATTCACACGCCGTTGGGCTTGGTACACGGGTGAGCTCTACCATCACCTACTAAACCGACCTTCGGGTTGATTACTGTGTTTATGGTTTATATATATATATATATATATGTATGTGTAAAAAATATATTATCTTATATAAGAGCACAGAAACACCTACAAAAGAGAAACTCACTGAGTCTCGAATTTTCGGTGGTCTACCCACCTTTCAGGAGGAAGGAACGGAACTCAAGTCCCGTTCCTTCAGGAGAGTTCCGTTCCTTCCTCCTCTTGAGAAAGGTTGGTAGACAACCGAAACTTCGAGACCCAGTGAGTTTCTCTTTTATATGTGTTTCTGTGTTTTTGTCTACTAGTGTTAATTCCATTTGCATTGTTATTTTCGCCGATGCTCTTACAACTTGACCTTTCGAGGAAACATAATTCACACTGAAATCTGCGGAGGGTTTATGCAACAAAGTTCCCAAGACTCAATATAAAATTCACGATAGGAAAAATGTAAATAATGTAATAGAACGTCTTTGAGAAGATATCTATTCATTGTGTTCCGGGTTATTCATCAATTTAGAAGTCTTAAATCATTTTTTCGCAGCTTTGACAAAATGTGCATTTCGCGTGCTATAGTCATTAGTACTGAGAAACACTACAATTATATAGCATAAAAACCTCCTCGTCAATTAATGTGGTAGAATAGAGAATATAAAATTCTCTAGTAAAAATATAAAAATGTTAAAACACATACTATTACACATACATTATAAAACACATACATTATAAAATAATATATAAATACTAAACACATAAGGGTAATATAAAAATATAAACAGCATATATATATATATACAAAATGATAACATATATATATATAAAGGACAAAACCAACACCTTTCAATATACAGTTTTTCTGAGGGAGTCGCCTAAGGGCCATAACTCTTACGTGACAGTTTTTTTTTCCTTTTTTCCTTCCGGATGTACCTATCTGGTGGCTCATATTCCCACGGGATCCTGATAAGCTACCCCTGACTTGTCATCACCTGTCCCCAGGGCTGAACCACCAGAGCTCACTACACCCCTTCCCGAGGCGGAACTCGAATCCTACGGGTTACCAAACGAGGCTTGCCAAAATGACTAACCCGGTGGGTAACTTTGAAAAGACGGTTCAATGTAAAATGATCGTACATTGATTATTCTCATGCTTAATTGCGAAAACAAATTACAATTTGTTTATGGTTAGCTTAACGTTTGCTGTGTACATGGCAAATATATCAGTTATTTGTCTTCGGTACTTCGTCAGTGAAAGATGTTTTAGATTGAACACCTAAAGATCTTCTACACAAAAGACAAAGTCAAGGCGAGACGCTGCAATTAAATTGCATGGCCTATGTCTAACAATATGCAAGGGGATTATGGAGAGTCCACAAAGTATGGCCAAAAGATAATTGAAAATTTTGGCAGTCATTTGCAAAGTAAGATGGACACGGAGCTCCAGCCACTGCTTTTATAGAAGTAATATTAATACCGCTGTTGCAATTTTGAGAGATTATCGTCAAATAACGTTACCTGTGCCATAAAAAATATTGAAAATTTCATTTAACAAATTCAATCATACAGATACCTGTTTGTTGCTTATCTAGCGAAAATCAATGCGAAAAGTGCATATACTCTCTCTTGTCAAAACCTAGCTTTAAATAAATAAATACGAAGGAACGCCTTCGTAGAGGGTACTCTTCATCATTGAAATTGACAGAGGAAGCAAACTGAACATATTTCAAATTACAAAGACTGTCACCGAAACAATGATGAAATCAAATCAATTAAACCTTTAACACATATTCAATACTAATTAAGCCAATAATATGTGACAAACTTAAATTTTGTGTCAAGTAAAATACTCGAATTAAAAAAAAAACAGCTTCAGCGTTTTGGGATGCAAGTGACACCGGAGGCAATCACACGGCAGCAATGGCAATCTCCGTGATTGCAGGAGTATTCGCCTTTCAAACGAGAAGTCGCCTTTCAATTTTATGCTAAGTTTGGGCTTCATACCGAGATGCCCACTGGTGCTGCGAAGGACCCATTCTGGGTCCTCAGGGAGGCAAACGAGTGCCACTTGGTGATTTCTTTCACTCCACGCTGCAGATTGGAGTAACCAGTGGGATGTCATGTGAGGAGGAAAAATGAGAGCCTAAAGCCCTCGGGAACAGGAGCTCGGTTAAGAGGACGGAAGTCCCGAGATGTATTTCGTCTTCTTTCACTCATTTATTTATAAGTTTATTTATTTTAATAAATTTTTTTTTAAAGTTCGCCGATGGGTCGCTCGTCCGACCGAAGGTGGGTGGGATGGACCGGGGCGTGAAAACCTGCTATAAGATAGCTGTTCTCACGTCGGGAAGAGGGTGAGCGAAGTGTGCGAGAGGGCGAGGAAAGGGAGGAGGAGGTCTCCCCGGTAAGGAGGGAGGGGCGGGGGTGTGCGTGGGGGTTGGGGATTCAGTTCGGTAAAAATGCGTGGGCGGTCGGGGGCGTTTTTGACGGAGGAGGGGGGAGGCTATGGGAAGAGAGGAGAAAATGCGGGGGTGGGACGAAGGGAGAAGGGAGAACGAGGAGAAAGAAAAAAAATTGAAGACGCACGGAGCGTAGCTTCCCCGTGCTTTCCTTGGAAGAAGAGGGAGAGAGGGAAGGTTAAGGAAGAGAGAAGACTACGCCCTCGGACGCGCGACTTTTTTTCTTTCGAGGGTGGGGACATGAGAGGGGGGGATGGATTGCGATGGGGTGAGGGAAGGAGAGCGGCAATGCCTAAGTCAGCTACTGCGGTTTCTGTCGCAGTCTTCAAGGCGGTGAAAGGAGGCCGGTGCTATTAGGGGGCGCTACGCCAAAGGATTCACACCCCAGGGACTGACTCTCGCACATTTGAAGGCTCCGCAGCGCACCTTCCCAGTCCGGGGACACATTTCC
Organism: Hetaerina titia; assembly: GCA_037158775.1. NCBI lineage: Eukaryota > Metazoa > Arthropoda > Insecta > Odonata > Calopterygidae > Hetaerina > Hetaerina titia. The sequence continues at coordinate 50,942,411 of CM073771.1, forward strand.
TTCAAGAACATCTCCGCGAAGCCGACCGCTAAAACTATCTATTCAAAATGGTAAGCCCAACGCTGTGCTATCGCTCTCACTGGAAAGTACGCAGCTGTCCAACACGGTACACTCGGCGACAAAGATTCATGGCGTTCAAACCATTCGTAATTATCTCTGTTTTTGTTTCCGTCGTTTTATAGAAAGACTTTTTTCGAGGGTGTAGTGTTAGAGGAGGGGAGGCGTCAGCTCAGACCGGTTTGCGCGTTTATCCTGCGAGTAGGCAATATGGCTTAGCACCAAGGTCACGTCCGCGTGTGACAACTTCTTTCAACTTATTTTCCACCCTGACAAATTAGCCTCGTTTGACTGCTGCCGGCCACACGATCTGGTTTATGCAATTGCTGAAAAGAAAATTAGTTTCAACTTTATGGAAGAATCAAGCATAATTTTTTATCCGGTCCTTTAAGCAAGTATTTGTGATTAAGGTTAATCTCCTTGAGACAATATTCCCAATGTTACAATCCAAATTTTGAGTACATTTCATAATGTATTGTGACATGGCGATCTTTCAGTGGGTTTCATAATCTTGCCCATTCACATTTTAAAACTAACTATACGCTCTATTTAAAGGGGTTATCACACATAACACATAAATAAAAAAAATTAAGGGTAGTTATTTGTAGATAAGTGAAACAATAATCAATGAACGAGGAGAAAAAAATTAATGAAAAAATCATAATAGTAATGTTCAAAATTAGGCCAGTGATGATTTATGAAAGAAAACGGATAAAGGGGCATATAGTCATTTTGGAAATGGATATTAATCACCAATAGAGAGTGAATATACTTTCCATTTTTGTAGAACATAAAAAAATACGCGTCTATAATAAAATCTAAGAGATATACAACTATAAAAAACATTTGAAAATGAAACCATCAAGAAAATATAACCCAATATTAGACAAAAGTTTGTAAGTATTATATGTTCTTATAAAGTCTAACATGAATTTACAGCAGTTGACGTATAGCAGTGTATCTCCTAAAGAAAATTGTTTATTGATACAATATATTCACACCGAGAGAAACACTAAGGCAGGAAAGTATCTAATTTGATGTTTCTTTGATGAAGCATGCATTTCGTTGCGAACATAAATTTAATTCACTTATATTTGCGATTTGTTAAAAAAATAAATACATCAGATAAAAACCTCAGACAAATTTAAAGTTAAGCTTAAGACAGTACATTTAATGTAAAATTCTCTTCAAAGTAATAGGGGAATTAATTCATGCACTAAATAATTTTAAGGAGTCACCAATTTTGATTAAAGTTAATTTGTGTCTACCATCACATTTATTCCTCATGAGGTATAATATTTATTGAAAGCATTCATCCCCAACAAAGTAAACTCTTTTAAAACTTTTTAAACTCTTGTGTAACCTAAGTTTAACTGTTTGAAATCTCAATATGAGGAATAAAGTTCTCTTTGTTAAAAATGAAAACATACTTTTTGATTTTTGAAATTTGATCTCAATCTCATTATTTTTGGTAGATTAGAATATCTAAGTTCAATATTTTTTTTCAATTTATATCTAATTTTTCATAAAAGATTTTCTTAGCTTTATGGAGCATGTTTTTTTCTTACATTCTATTCTGCTTGGTAAAATGCAATGAAACAACATATGTTTTTGAAACATGATAAACTACATAATTTTTTCCTTCTTTTTTTCTTTTCATCTTAACGAAATTGACGCTAAAGGTGCATTAAATAGATGTTTTGGCGAAATATAATGCTGAATTAAAAATCCAAAATTTTTTTTATTATCTGCCCTAACAATTTCTTGCGTTTTGACTTACAATTAATAGTAGCAATGCAAAGTATATTTGGACGTCGATACAAGTATTAATTAATAATTTTAAGCTTGACGAAATGGCCTTATGAAATTTGTTAATGGCATACTCTGATATAAGCTTAAGTAACTAAGACGATTATAAAAACTGTTTAGCATGAGTAGAAATTAATTAAATGAAAAAAAGCATTCATTTTAATATTTTTATTTTGGCGAGTGAAATCTTAGAAATAACTGCATAACATAATAAAGTTCATTGACCATATGCATCTATTAGATTAAAATAGGCAATTATTTAAAAAACTCTCATAAAAATAAAAGTAACCCAATAATGGTTACTTGGTGACAGGAAAAAATTTAATTTACCTTTCAGGTGGAGGCTTTGAACATATGCGTGACATTTTCTTCATTGGCAGAAGAACAATTGTCTTGCGTCATATACATAAACACAAAAACTAACGAAAGTTGGTGAGAAAATAAAGGTTCGTGGATACCATCCGTGGTATCCGCTGTTAAATTAGTAAAGTCGTATAAAGTTTATTTTTTTAGAGTAGGTTCTATTGGTTACTAATAATTATTTGAAATTGCGGTTAAATAAAATACACACGCCTAAATAATAAAATTTCATTTTGCATTCAATATTTTAATTTCAAAAATTAAGAAAAAATAATTCCATAAAACAAGTGACACCGCATTTAAGAAAATCTAATGGCATCGACATTTGGTTTGAAGGAACTAGCTTCTATTTTCTGTGAGATTTCAAATTAACATTTATTTTTATCCAAATATTTTCGCTGTATTTTACCATATTGTACTTCATTCTTCAAAAGGGTTTTTGACACATACAGTGAAAAATTAGTAAATATTTCTATGAGGTTAGTTATTTTGACATTGCTTCTTGAACTGTATGCAACCCCTTGGACAACACTTATGTGCAAATTTTATGAAACCGAAGTCGTGTTGTGTAAAAATTAATTTTTCGGAGGAAAATATAATAAACCTTTTTATTTCAATGCTATGGAACTTCACATTTACACGACCTGACATTTGAGGCAAGGGGGTGAACGTAGATAGTTGGATTTTGCGAAGCGGATGCGGCAGTGAATGGAGAAAGTAAGCTAAACGGAGCAGAAGTCAAGCTTTGAGGTTTTAAACAGGGTGGATGAATTGGAGGAGTCACTGGAAAAAAACGAAAAACACAGAGGATATAAAAAGAGTCAATATTGAATCGTAGTGGAATGCTGAATGCAGTGATAGAAGGGAAAAATCTCAGGTGCGGAGTTTTGAGGGTGGAAGAAAGTGAACGTTTTAGAGAGCATGAGGGTAGGTAGATATTTTGAAAAATGAAAAATAAAATAATGTCGGATAAAGGAAGAGAAAGCTTTCGCGGTAATTTGTAATTAATAGTAGTTAGTATCCACTATTGAATCGGTAGGTATCCTTGATCGCTTGACACCGGATACAGTTAACGTCATTCACTGCCCCGCATATGTTGCGCGAGATCATTACGTGACCGGAAAATCCGAAACTTAGAAGACTGCTCGGACTGGAAGTGAACGGAAGGAGGCAAGTGATATATAGTAGGAGCGGAGGGGACGTTCTTCTGCGTAGGCGGTCGGTGAGGTCGCGGTAGAAAGATAAATCTGCGGAATTGACTCTCAGGAGTGCGCTTCCGAGGCCCTCCGCCCGCGCCGGGTAGAAATTCGAGGGAACCTCCCGTGGGCGTGGATGTATTTGCCGGTGAAGGCACGGAGAGGAAGTGGACAGCGCTCGGGTATCCCCGAGGAAAATGGGAGAAGCCCTACCCTGTTCATTGCGGAAGGAAAGATGTCTTTCCTCTGAGGGGAGGCTGCGAGAAAAGGGATTCTGCGCCCGAGGTGGCAGGCGCCCAGTTAGAAAAAGGACCGATAATGAGTGCGCGCTGAATCGACATCGAGAGCAGGGCAAGGGTCTCTGAAGCAAAGAGGATGAAATCTGCATCCTGAGTCCCCAACTGATACCTGGAGCCAGGAAGAATGCGGAAGGTGACGTGAAAAAACTTTGGAAGACGGAACTTTGGTAGAATCCATATGAGTTTTTTTTAATCAGACGGCCGAGATTTCGAAAGCTTACGGAATCATTTACGTCGTACGTTCTTGTGAATGACCGCGGTGGCTGTCGAAAACTTGATTGGTGAAAAAAAGTTTCTGCGGATTCACCAAATTGCGTACGAGTATTTCTCTCATCACATAAAGGTAACAAAACTTAACAGGGCTATTCCCGAAGGGTGTTTAGTACGGATGAAGATTCCCTTTTATACGGTTCGTAAAAATAATGGTCCACGGAAACATTCAACTCGTTAGAACATTCATTCCGATTATACCTATTCTATTTTTTACGAGATGCTTTTAGAGGTAGGATGATCGAGCAACATTTTTATATCCTATTTTGCATAAAGAAATGCAGACTGCTAATTTATCCTTCGAATTTGACAAGTTTGTTTTTTATTAGTGACCCTATCACATAAAATTTCGTTTTTACAGTAATGTTCTGGTCACGCGCAATGGACTTATCTTTAAGGAGTAGGGTTTCAAGAAGTTCAATTTCCAGCCAACCACATACATGCATAAATTCTGTAGAATATGTGCTTCCTCGATCGTATTTCAAGTGCTCTAAGCTTGAATTTCTTGATTTCATGAGAGGAAACTAAAATTACTCCGAGTTACAATGAATAATGAGAATTTAAGTACTTTAACAAGATCTTAAGTCCTCGAGATCTTCACTAAAATATAACGAGTACAATGTGTTCTATAAGGTCTTAATGGTTAAAGATTTATCTAATTAATTACTCCTAAGGACTTGAAAGTGTTGAATGAAGTTCAAAATCATAGAATAGGATAATAATGTTGATCCTAGTAATATTATGATTAGGTTTATTTTACCTTCTGTCGAAATGTGTTACGCACTAAAACCTTAGCTTGTCATTGAGTACTTTATTCCAATGCATATTATACCCTATCTCCAAGCTCACTCGTATAGTTCAAGTTCTTGAGGTACAAAAACTCATCCACCCCTTGTTGATTAACAGCGACTTAGATGGCGATCATGAAAATGTCCTTGTATTTACTGGATAATTTTACTTTTACATTAATTTCAAAATATTCCGAAAAAGTGGAGTAGAGGGCAATAAAATGTTAAATTTTTAAAGTAGAACATTATATAAAATGACATCAGAAGAAACACTTCCAATTTTAAGAAGTAATGGACGATGAAAACCATAAGTAAAAATTCAGTTATTGTGTCCCATAAATATTATTCTCAATAGATGATAAATATGAATAGATCTCTACGTACAATGAATGAGGCATTAATAAATAAATCCATACAATTAATGCAAAGGATGTGCAATCTGATTGCAGACATAAAATGTCGCACTACGGAAAATTCCTTGCATTTATACAATTTCAAAATTTTAATTTTTGGAATAAACGTTTTGCCATGTTGTTAGTTACTATAAAGGTCAAATTTGACGAAAGATGTTCATATTTGATTCCCTAGAGGTCCAGCATGCGCGATGGAACGCCAGTTATAGGAACAGTATGCCTCCATGTCGCTTCGCTGTTCTTTTAAATCGTTTCAAGCATAAAACTGTTCATTTAAATCGTATATCAAGTATTTTAGAGCAAATCTATTGGCACAGATACTATAGAAAAAAATGTCAATGCCAACACAATTGATAGAAAAAAATATACAAGTGAAAAGAAAAAAAAATCCTTTTTTCCCTTTTTGGATGTTTTACACGAGGTAATACTGATTTTCACAACTAAGTAGACTATTATAGTACACCAATTCATTTTTATGGTTTGTGGTCCCAGAGGATGAAATTCTTTTGATGCGGCTGTATCCAGAATTTCAAAATCCCTTTTTGATAGTTCATAAGTGCCTCTAAGAGGATGGGAATCCTCAGAAAAAGTTTCCCCGGGTAAGATCATAAAAAGGGACTCGGAGAAATTCCACAAATATTATTTCGTCAAATCCAACTAATAAATTCCGACAAGTAGAATCCAGTTAGAACCTTTATGATGTGTATAAAATCAGGTTTCCAAGTTTCCATGCGTGCCGAAGTCATACAAAGTTACGGGGAAAAAATTAACTTCAGGGAAATCCTAAACCCCATCGAAAACCAATCGGACTACAAACTAATACATATAGTATGGTTTATTTTTGCTGTTTCACGTAATGAGCTAATGACAAAATTTTACAAGATTATAGTGTAATCATTTTGGTAAAGTGTATCTACTTTTACTATATACATGCTTTGGAAAACCTAAACATTTGTCAATTTCTTTAACAATCGATGTCCTAGGGAGGTCACGTAGGGAAATATAAGTTAACTATAAGAATATTAAGAGGATAATGTACTTCAGTAGTGTCTTTGCTCTTAATGGCTTATGTACACCCGCTTTCAATAACCTTAAATTCAGTTTCCTCGTAATATTTAGCAGCGCGATTATTTTTTTTGCTCTTCTTTCAAGCTTCCAATAGAAAAAGCTTTGAATATTTTGAAATTTGATTTTTCGACAAAAGATCCAATTGATCTTTTTGTTGTTCGTTTTGTTCCTTTTACAAAAATGCAAAAGGCTCTCTCACCATTTCTGTGTTCAATAGATTTGCACTAACATACCATACACTACGAGCGTTTTTGATATTTTAGTAGTTATTAAAATTTTAAATTAACATCGCATTTTTCGCACGTCTTGCATTTTGTTTAGGGGCTTTAGGGGCTATTGTTATTTTTTGTTTTCCACTTGGCAAATTGACGCAGAGCATTTTCACCATTTCTTCCGTTTTTTCTTGACTCACAACACATTTCAATTTATTGTCAACTGTCTTTGTAACTCGTCAACAACTTTTGCTTTCCACAGACTACAAGAGGAACGGACGATCAGAGTGTTAAGGCAAGTCATAATAAAAGGGAATGATTAAACTATTGGTTTCCCCCTATTTTTTCCTCATCAGCGTAGGTATAGTTGTGAATTTTACATTTGATTTTAAACGAAACAGATATGGGGGTAAGTAAATCGACAGAAGCTTGGGCTATCACATATATTGATTCAAGGGAACTGTCACATCTAACGTTTACAATTCACATTTACAAAGGAGATCACTTTTCTTCTTCGATGCAATTACATTTAACTTGTTAGAGCGTCGAACTGCGAAGGAAAAAACTATCTTTTTAACAGTAAGGGCAGAATTAAATTGAAAATAAGTGGAAGCAGCTATGAAATTTACGGTTCAAATATTATCGCAAAAATTTTACACTCTCCCCTTGAAAATAAGGCTTTGACGCTCATGAGTCAAAAAATGTACTCTTCGTGTCGCCCGTATTTCATTCCATAATTTCTCAACAACTCTACGTTCATCACCAACTTGTATGGAATATGCATACATTTTTAATTGCTTTAAAAATCGGATGTTTCTTCCACATAATGCGTAAAATTCTTCAGATGACAGGAAGATGTAAGAAATATATGCAAAATAATGACAGAGGGAAAAAAATATGTGCCTTTTTCAAATGAGAGACCACAGGGAATCTCCAATACCATTGGAGCATGGCTTAGGTCGCCATGGATCGTAACTATCCAAACGACTAACCGGGATGAGCAGCGTTCAGCGTAGTGTAGGAGCATTCAAGGCCGGAACAATGCCACGAAATCTGGGGCGGCCCTATATCAGCCCGGAATGTGGAGTCTGCAGTGTGGACCAAGACGCTGGCGGCGCTTTTCGACCGCGGACGACATGGGGACGGCGCTTAGGGTTTTTAAGTGGAGGCCCGGTCCTCGATCAGAACGACGTACATTAAGACCGAAGCGGAGTTCTTGGAGGGAGGCGACGGAAAGACCTCGAGCTTGAATATTTACTATGCATTATTTCTAGCGGACCCTGTTTAAGTAGTGGTGACTAATCCTGTAGAAATGACTGGGAGATAAAGAATGTATTTTGGAGTGAGTTCCCGAGCTCTTCAGTCAATTTAACATTATTTTGGCTCCATCAGACACGACATACGCTTTCTTCCAGAAGTCAAAAGAAATGCCGAATAAACAATGCCCCGAATATTGCTAAAAACGTGTAGACATCCTTGGACATTCATTTTAAATACCTCTGAAATATGTCATTATGAATTATTTTCAGCAGAAAGCCACTTCCTTAAGAAATCACAGACCGGAGAAAAATATTTGTACAAACTATTGTTAACATACTCCTTAATCTGAGTTATTTACGACTCAAAGAGTGGTTTCCTTCGAAATATTCCATTTTCGAATATAAATGAGGCATATGTAACAATTAATAGGGTACTTTTACTATCCAATTGAAAATTTATCCTTATTGTTAGTAAAAATTTTCAAATGTTCAAATGATGCTAATGTACAAAAAAATATCACCTAACAAATATCATTATTTTAAGAGTCAAACGAGAATTAAAATAATAAAAGAGGGCATTATTTATGTTAAGTCTTCATTTCATCAATTTGTTGGCAAATCGTTGTTAAATATCTTGAACATTCTTGATGAATTAAATGATGAAAGAGTTTTTGGAACCTCTTTACATTAAATTGCTAAAGCATTATCGCTTCTTGTTATACTGCTGACTTAGACATTACAGGATATTACGCGGATAGGCTCAAATTATATGACTGCTTTCAAAGGTATAGTAAATTTACTAGATATATTTAAAGGGGTTTATGGAAAATATTTCTCATTCCGCCATTGGATCAAAATGGCTGATTTAAGTTTGAATGCATGTTTACTGAAATTTAAATGGTGCACCGGTTATATAAACTTTATTTGATATTTAATTAAAATCGTAAAATGAAAAGGATAAATTTTCAAACGTCTCTCCAATTCACTATTTTTCATTTTCCAGAAGTGTACATACACAAAATGAATAGATTTTTTTCTGAGTAAATGTTAATATTCATTAATATCATTCCGAAAATAACTAGTATTAATTATTGGAAATTGAGGAAACAATATTTGACTTGAAATATTCAATCTATTTTAAGGTTTTCTCATTCAGTCATTTGCTCATTCAAAAAGCTGGCTAATATGTGTGTGTGTTTTTTATCGAATATAAAATTTTTTCACTTATTTATTTCTGCAATTTTTTTCATTACTGCTCTCAATGTTCCCGTCTACTGCCACGTACATTGCACGCTTTAAAAAACTCGTTACCACAAACAGTGCGAGGTGCTGGACGAAGAGCAAGTTGCAAGTGAGTATGTAGCCTCCGTATATTTTATAACTACTCTACAACTAGCAAATATTGAACAGATTTATATATCTCCTCTTTTCCATTAAATGGTATTTACCAAAAATAAATTGCATTCCTAGGAATAGTAGTGCCTAAAATATCTATTCTCTGCTACGGTGGTACGAAAGAGAAGATAAATTAAGTAAATCAGCGAAATGGATAATTTATTTCGTAACAACCAACAAACAGGAGAAACCCGGAGGTAGTGTTGAATTTTTCAAAAGAATTGGACAAACGATTCAAGATTAATCACGGGACTGCAGGTTTTAGTGGATTTAATGAGGAATAATCTGGTTAAAACTACTAATCTAACTTTAGAATATATTAAAATTATAGAATAAAACGGTTTAGTATTTTCTAAAGTAATCCCTAAAGAAGTTTAAAATGTATTTAAAAAAAGCATCCAATAGGATTACATAATACAACCTTTTAGAAGAAACCACAACTGTAAATAAAATTAATAAGGGATTATTATTTCAGAAACTGGTGCATAGAATATTTTTGCAATAAAATAGGTGATTAAAGCAATTAGATAAAAGTCATGGTCTTATCAATTCAAATATTACTTGAAAAGTTATTATTTGTTGCTAATTTTAGGCCATAATTTGAAAAAATCACTTTCAATGACAAATCTAACCTGAAACACTTACTTTCGAAGAATAATCGGTGCTGTGAGTTATGTTGTAAGTGTAAGAGAACGCAGTTTGCTTAAGCAGAACAGCCAAGTCTGTCAATCAATTTGTGATTACATTTGGGACCTGTTGAAAGCTAGATGATGAACGCATTTTCACCAGCTTATACCGGCTATTTCAATTTTTAAACTAGTGCAAATTTTCAACGCATTCGAGTTATCCTTTGTCCAAGAGATTACACAAATTATTATTAAGGGATTGGATACACGGGCAAAAAATGACATCATGCATTGTGTTTCACTATTGGTTTTACCTTTCAAATTTTAATGCATTGATGCAACATGTAACGTGATAATATATTCTTCTAAGCGTAAAATATTTGACAAAAATCCAGCGGCTAGCTGTAAGAGTAGTAATGAACAGCACTTTGAACTCCATAATATCTTCCATGCATTACTGTTTCTTTGAGAGTGGAATTATCACAGCGTTACTTAAAGCAATGCTCGTCAGGGCAAGCGTTAACTCTAGCATAATTTGTACACACTATTTCCATGAAGATCTTGATCGCTCTTAACGTTCCTTGCATCCATAGAGTATTTCATTATATTTTTCCACCCCAATCATCGATATAAAAAAACTTTTGAGGCAAGGCAAAGGCAAAAATTTGACTTCTTTAGTTGATCAACATTTCCGGGTTGGATATGCTGATTGAAAGTTCAACGATGTGCCCCTATGCTCAGGAAAATGTACCTATCTTACATATAACTAAATTTTAAGGACGCTGATTCCTTTAAATAAAAATATAAATAAGCTCTTGGGAAATCAAGTGAATTTGTTTACTGTTCCTATTTGAGAAGTACTCTCTAACAGTTTCAAGATCCAATCTTTTAATATAATATTTGTATTCGCAGCGGAAAAGATCGTTCAAAATTCAGCAGTTGTACCATCGCTGTGAAAAAAGGGAACGTCTTTAGAATTCGATAATGAAGTGCCTAAAACAAGAGGTAATTTGTTCGAAAATTGATATTGTATGACTAATTTTATTTAAAATGCCTCTTTTTAATTTGGAAATTAAATTGATATTATGCACCATGGTAGCAAAATGTTTCAGGATGATAAGAACTTAAAACGATGGAATGCTGCAAGAGAAAAACTACACAAATAAGATTTTTTTAATGACCGAAGTGGTTATAACTTTCATTAATATATTTTACGACTGACCAAGTCTATATAAGACAATGAGTAAAGAAAATAAAGGCGATGAAAATATGTACTGACGTTCCTGCGCCTTCATTGCAAATCCCCGGGCGTATTTAAGATAGAAGCATCTGTTCTGTTCATCTAAGTGAATTCACATGTCTATGAATTCTATGGCTAATGTTAATATGTGTTTTTTCCTTTTTCATTTCAATCGGCCACTAGTGCTCCGAAGAGCGTTTCAAATGTTCGACTCGGGTAAATCCGGAAAGATAGAGAACGAGAAGGTCAGGACAATTCTCAACACTCTTGGACACACCTTCGATGACCTGGAACTCGAAGCACTCTTGGAAGAGGAGGACAAGGAAGGTGAGTAGACTTTGCAAGATACATTCAACGAGTAAAGACTTTCCAAGAAATAATTACAGTAAATGGGAATTAAAACGATGCTCCGTCGAAAATTCTAATTCATCCTATTGAAAGCAGACATTTATGAACCAAATATAAACCGATAGTGGAGGTGCGATTTTATATACCATCTCAGTTATTTAAATATTTTCTTGCGTCGAAAGTTTGCAAAGTAATTTCTTAAAGATGGATTCATTTAGAGAAGATTTATAACTCCACATAAATTAAAAAAGGCGGGGTGCAGAAACAGTGGAGCGAATTAAGTCCTTCAATGTTTCATCAATTGGCCTTAGATAGAAGTTTGGCTTGCGAGGAAAATTTCTTCTGAGTTGGTGTCTCATTAAGCGGGTAAATTTTAGAGAATATTAATTCAAAATGGCGCCTTTTTCACATGCTCTGAGTGTTGGGAAATGAAATTATATTCTGGATCTATTATCTCTCCAATAATAAACTTCGCAGGATTTTACCAGTATTTGCTTTGCTGTTAAGTTACGGCCTTAATATTTCACTGAAAATGATCCCTTTCTCTGATTCACCTTCCCGTTATGGGCGTATCCCGAAGTTTTTTGAATGTTTAACGATGAAGTGACATTTGTTACCATAATTTCCTAATTACCTATAGTGATTATTAAACTAGCATAGAGTAACGGAGAAAAATTTCACAAAGTTTATTTACTCATACAAACTAAATTGAATTTTTTTATAAAATTTGAGAAAAAACTAATTGAACTGGGTGTAGAAGTTAAATGAAAACTTAAAAATATATATTCTCATTTTTGGAAATGATTACTCACATTTTTATCATGGATATCATTAGTGAAAAGTACGAAGGAAAAGTAAATGGATACAAAAAATGATCTCAACCACCTTTTCAAACAATTAAATTGTCTTTTATGATACAAAATTAACGAAAGAAAATTTTAATGGAAAAATAAAAGACATTTTAAATGCAAAATATAATTGAAATAAACGAAAATTAGGGTAATCAGAGAGACAATTGAGAGAGTTAGGAAAGTAACATTTTTCATTACATATTTTACAAGGATCTAAACAGGGTTTTCTAAATACCATCAATTATAAGTTTTCTGACCCAAATAACTTAGAACTAAAGGGCTCAATGAAATGCAATGGCAAATTACAAGGATATTTAGTGATTTCCTAAAACGCATTTACGAATTTGAAACACCTGAACGAATTACACATTTATTTTCTCGTAATTTTGGGTTCACATTTGCAAAGAAATTACCGTTAAAATTGCTCGTTTATAGATGGTATTTCAAAATGTTCATGGACAGTAAAATATATGTAGAATAATAGAGGATTTCTACTCTATTTCACCGAGTGTTTCCGAGTTTATCGAGTTTCACTGAGTTCACTTCAGTCTTCTATAGTAACGTAGTGAATGGCATCTCTCTCGTTCGGGCGTTCCAGATCCTAGTTGTACCCTAGAATAAAAACTCTTCAGATCATTAGCTGGAGTGTTGTATAAGGACATTTTTCCCGTCTTTTACTACTTGTCAAACGAAGTCAGTCGCAGCAATATTGGTTCGAAAGAACCAATGCAGACTTTTTTAACGCAAGCATTAGGAATTCATATTCATTAACAGTGAGGTCCTCTTTATAATGAACACTCTACTCATGCAATAAATATGCTCTACTTATTTAATATTGCACACTAAATAATACAGAGGTTTATGTTCCATAACTTAATCATCTAATGCCATCACATTAGCAAACAAATTTCCGAACCACGGAGCTATCAGTCATAAATATTAGCCAGGGAAGGCGTTAAGGTGTGAGAGAACTTTCTTGTCTTTGCATAATAAAATAATTTCATTTTATAAACTAATTTTCAGGCCCAAAACTTGTCGAGAACGCTGTGTAATATATCGCCCGAGGAGGATATTCAAGCTCTTTCCTTCCTGGAAGTGACGGGGAGATAACCGTTAATGCGCCTACCGCAATACCCCTTCCACAAGGGATTCGCGGTCGGAGAAATTCTCCTCTCTCCACACGCTTCCTTTCCTTGAATTAAGGCATCGTATTTTGGACAAAAAGAGAGGTGGAATGCAATTAGCTATGAAATTCAAAGAACAAAACACTTCTCACGTGGATTAAACGTTGCCTGGATGCATATAATGAGTGAAAGGCCGATGTATTTCAGAAATTTACCTATCCTCTCATTTACCCAAGATAATACACGTATTTCTCATCACGGAAGTATGTTGTTTAGACGGTCGATAAAATCTCAGAATAATAAAGGTACGTACATAAGACGTTGGAAAATCCTATAGAATTACGCTTAACTACCATTACCGTTTGACTCAGAAAGATAAACTTCGCATGTATGACGAGGACTGGAGAATCTGGAGAATGATAATGTTATACCAACGTTTTCATTATAGTGCCGTAATTACATACGACTACAAGTTGGTTTAGTAACTAATCTACTAACAAAAGCAGCCAATGACTAAAGTCATTGAAATATATGCCGACTCCCATTTTCCCGTGTGAAAGGCTGGAAAAATCCTGCGAAAAAATGTATCAATTTTGGCTGAATTCAAAGTATTCAACACTATACATAACACTGTTTGGATAATGTCTCAAAAAAAGTTTAACGGCCATTAACAATAAAAAATTCTATCATCAGTATTACGATAACACTTAACGTAAAATATTTTCCTGTAAGATGAGGTATATAAAAGAGCTCATTTTGTGTACCTATGCCTAATACAGAAAAATAAGTGAAGAATGAAGACAAGAGAAACAGGGCAGGAGCTCAAAATTTCCTACACGCGAGCGATTCAGCTGAAATAATAATATTATGGTAGGCAAATTTTTCCAGATTTGTGCCAAAGTACTAACGTGTTTTAAACCTGCTCACTCAGTTATAAGGAGATAGTTCACAACTGGATTGATGAAATTATTGACAATATGAAAAACATGTAATACCGGCCTTTTCGATGTGACCTGCAGAGATTTTCCGTTTGTCGAGTAATGTGAAACTAACGTCTTTCTCGCGCTGTAAGCGGTTTGGCATTGGGGAAAAAGTGATTTTTTGCTAATCATTATTCTTCCTCTTTCGTCCTTTTATTTTGACCATTGGTTTTGGTTCTTGCTGTTTTTATTTTTCCAATACGCTGACTGGAGCGAATACTGGTCGATTTAGAGAAAACACAGAAAAGGGATGTATTATGAGAGTGTGGGAAAGGCAGTAGCAATAACTTCGCTCCCCTGGGCGCACATGCGTGAAAAACTTGCGGCCACAAAATTCTTCGTAAGCTACAAAAAAGGTCTCGAAAACTACTCCCTCCGCCAACAAACCTCCGACGCAAAATCTCATGATCAACCTCAATGTCAACACCGTCCTCTCAAGAAAAAAAAAATTACAACCTTTTAAATTTCGAACGAGACGGATGCAATCGAGGGAGCTCGGCAAATATTCACTCAGAGAAGTAAAAGAAAGGAAGACAAGAGGGAGAAAACGAGAGAGAGAGAGGGAAACAGAGAGAGAGAGAAAGCAAACCTCCATCCTCTATTTCTCCAGGGAATCTCCTAGGGTCCGACATGTACCATCCCCCACACCCCCGACCCATCTCATTCCGGACTTTGCTCCAGCGGAGGCTCAATTAAGGCGGCCGGCGGAAGAAGAATAGACGCAGGGAAGGGTGGGAGAGAGGGGAGGGAGTGCGCCCAAAGGAAGAGGGAGCAAATGGGGTGAGGATAGAGGGGGGAAAGAGAAGGGGGATAGGATATTTAGGGAAAACATGTGGAAATGGAGGGGCCCGGGGGCCAAAGGTGGAGGAGAACGGCAGCGCACTGCCCCTGGGTGTGGAAGTGGTTATGAGGTGGGGTGCGGATGGAAAAAGTGGGCGAGGAACGGAGAGTTCGATCCGGGAATAGAATATTTTCCTCGCCCCCACACAACCTAACATTTTGGGTCCCCCACTCTCGCGATTTCCGCTTTATAACATCCCAGTGTGGTGCACATTGAATATGGCCAAAGTGTTGATACGAGACATGCACATTGTCGTATGAGTGGAGACACCCTACTCATATAGAGTATCTTAATTAACTCACGGATGACTCCACACACCAGAAACGAATCATATGAGACTCCAATTTTTCTGTGAAACAAGAAAAAAACAGGACTCACTCTCCTGAGTATGTGTTTTTGTTTCTTCATTAAACTGAATGAGAGAGGGCTAAAGTAAACCTTCACCTATCATATGAAAGAATGAAGTTTTCTAATTTCCTTTGCTGCTCATCAAACATTTTCTTCCTTCATGAAGAAGACATTGATATGCGCCTACGCATGGTATTTATCGTATGAATATTTATCGAAATAATTTAAGAAAGACTGTAGAGGAAAAGGTCTCACCCTTACGTTAGATTTGAGAATTTCACATGTCATACGGTTAATTGTGAACGTGAGGTGAGCTCTACCCTCACAAATCAAAATCAACTTTCTGGTTGATTGCTGTAGATAGACTGATTTATCGATATGCTAGCTTTATTACTCATCACCACTTAAATCAAAGATTGCCACGTAAATTTACTGGAAACTGTCAGATTTTCATCGAATCTAATATCAAATCGACCGGAGATAATGAGACTAATTGTGACAGCAACTGCGTTTTACACCATTGCAGCGACGGAAAAGCAGAAATCACATCAAAGTTCGTAGAATATTAAAAGATAATAACAAATTGAATACATGAAATAATCAATTAAAGGATAAGGCAAACACTTATTGAAATATAAGCGATTTACTTCAACAGAACGATTCGACCGTAATATTCCAAAACCCTCGACTGCATCTACAAGTTATGCATCTAAATATCGAAACTCGGTGGCACCATAAGCGAACTCGTACAAAAGCCGTAATCATTGCCTAATAATTTTATAAACAACTAGTTTCGATTTTCTTAATGAATTATCATACAGACCACGTTAAAAGCTCGATTAACATACCAATGTGAGTCATCGGGCTACTCTTGAGGATCGGTATGGCGTTGAACCGTTTCTCTCCTCCTGCCTTCTTCTTCTACCTCCGCCTACCACGTCGCCCATTTCCGAACACACTGAAGCCCCTTTTCGGTCGACGAGGATTCTTTCTCTCCTCTTTTCTCTCCCTCTCTGCAGACAGCACATCCATTCAGAGTGGTGGCCGTAATTTTCGCTCGGTGGAATTAAGAGGGAAGAGAAAGACTGAGAGAGAAACGAGGATTCGTTATTGGGACGAGTCTGGAGTCCCACGTCTAATTTCAGGGCAGTCTGTCGGTGGACCCTGCTCAGAAACATCTCGATTGTTTCCGCTAAGAGAGAAAGAGGGTGAGTGAGAGAAAGGGAAGGAAAGAAAGAGGATGTATTAGGGCTTTGATGGAGTGCCGGAGCCTATGGCCATTGTAGCCAAATTCAATAGCCAGTCTGATATAAGGGCGAACAGCAGTCAAGGCAGCAAGGTGTTTGCGAGTGGATTGATATTTTTCTATTCCTCCTTCAAAGGGTATTTCTTTAGAAAAACAAATCAAGTTGACTACTTGGAATTTCATCGCCAACTGTCAGGCATATACTGCCAGTGGTTCAACGTTTCTCAGCATAACCGAGAATTCTTTTTCCATCGGATAGGGGCCTTCAACCTACTCTTCTCTAAAGTTATCATATCTCTTACTTTAATTCCAACATAAAATCTTCATGAAGAATTTTTAGAAAATCAACATAATTAACCAACAATATTTGTATTTTGCGAGTGGAGATACACTGTATAGGTGAAAACATGGAATTAAAATAGGCTGAGTTGTTACTCTTTAATTTGTGAAAATGTTATATCTGATTGAGAATAACAGATACCAAACTTAGGCACCTTATTATGATTATCCGAACTAAATTATTTCGCTGTATTAAATCCCATTAATGTGCCCGTCATTTGTCCAAACGAACAGCTTTCGAATTGAAACCATTTTGTCAACAAAGAAATTTATTGAAAACTGAATATTTAATTATTAAAATTTATTGATCTACTAAATTTGTATTTTTGGAGATCATGAAATCGCAATATTGCGAAAAGAGACATCTCTTAAGTTCATAAGGCTATTCCGCGATGATAATGATTATCTCGGTCAAAGTCCACCATTTTCATTCCTCATTATAATGATATGTTTTTCATAATCGAGAATACAATTTAGTTTTTACAAAAAAAACGATGTATTTCCTTCCCTAATCAAACCTTTTTTTGCATTTAAATATATGTCTGAGTAATATCTTAGGTACATTTCCCGGTCAGTCTGTAGATTATATTGGCTTATGTGCCCGCTTCAGCTTGTGTCCCATGTGAAATAAATGGTAAGTAAAACCAAATACCAAGAGCTAACTGTTTATCGTTGTGACGGGGAGGGGAATTATGTAGTTTATACTCAGTTCATATTCCTTATGAGGTATTGCGATGAAGTATTTCTTAATGATGCAACATATACCAGCATTCTAAATTGACGCAGAGGAAATGACCGCGGAAACGTCTCAGAAGACATCTAATTCAAATACACAAAACAAATTCCATTTACATTTCAGTTGATACAGATATATCAACGGCTTATTTATAAACTCCAATCAAAATTTCCATTCATCAAATATTTTCGCCGAGGGTTTTCCTTTCATCCTTTTGTGGATTGCCGACTTTCAGATTTGTTATCACCTCTCGTTCGTGATTCCATTTCTCCCGCGTTTTCCATCGATCTCGTCGGTTTATTTTCGGCTCTACACAATGGCTAAAATGTCTATTTTCTCAAACTTTCGCCGTTTATTTCACAGTGACCACCCCTCTAGAGAATCCTTTTCCGAAACAAAATTACAGAAATTCCGCCAACGTACATATGGGCAACCAAAGAGATTTTTTCAAAGTCCTGCATTAATGGATAAATCAAATAGAGGCACTCAGGGAAAAAGAGAGGGATTCTAATTAATATTAAGAAAAAGAAGTTTCTCAATTTTTCGATTTCAGCGATTCAGTTATATTGAGTTTGAAATCACATTGTGCAAAAAGTTTCTAAGGTCTTGGGATTTGAAGACTTGCAATTTAAATTGATTTTTACCACTATATCAAGTGTGGCAAGAATACATTCCAGTTGACCTCAAGACGAAGATTGAATCCTTCTTGTGGAAACCTTTTTCGATTAAGATCTTAAGATGCCATTAGGCTTATTAGTGAAATAAGTAAGCACAATACGTGATTTACTTTAATATTTAATTAGCTTACACACTTGCAGGAAATCAATTTCTTCGATCGCAACAAACTGTCGATTTTTATTAGTTCGGTAGCTTTCACTTGAGTTGATTTGGCATACTCCTTTTCCCTGGATTGTTTTGTTTTAGGCCCTTAAGTAGGCTGCAATGGCCAAGTAGGAGGGAAAGAAACGTATTCGTGAAAGAATGTCCGATGATTATCAATGTAACGTAGGGTGTGGAACGTGAAAATGGCATCTTGAAACTTAAATCGTCTCTTGCGCCACCCGAGTAAACATTATCAAGCAATACGCCCTCTCCTCCTCCATCCTTCTCCCTTCCCACCGCGGCAATTGCCCTGAAATCGCATTTTCGGGCACTCGAAGCCCCTGACGGGCGCAACGCCCGAGAATTCCATTTACGGGCCATGCGGAGAGGGAGACCCATTGTGGATGACGGGGAGTTAAGTCGTTCGAACGTTCGCCGCGTCGAAAAGCCATTTAATTAAAGAGCCAAGGCGATTCGATGGTCATCGATTCATCAAACGCCGTCGTCATTTGCATCAAAAGGGCCCTCGCAAACACACAAACACTGACGCAATGACGCGATGATGGGATGAGGGTCAGAGAGACGTAATGGAAGAGAGCGAACGAAGAAGTTAGCATAGGGTAACAAATAAAAGTTGAAGGTGAATGAATGCATGGCCAGGGAATGGGAAAGAAAGATCTCTTGACGTCACCAGATTCCAAGAAAGAGTCTGCTGGGAGAGGGTGAGGGGGGGGAAGGTAGAATTGGGAACAAGTAGTCAGAAGCAGAGGGAGATATCATTTGTGATAACGACGGCCGATATCGATAAAAATATCGATGGAGATTATTTTGATATTTGAAAATGTGCATATCTTTTCCCTCGAGGGTAATATAAAATGTATCCGTATTGCATTAAATCCTGTGCAAATTCCGAATGTATTTGATGATACTATTGTTACGACAGTATTAGGAAACCTTCTTTTAGTGACATTTTACTCCTTCTATCATTCAGTGACCTTCAACTCCCCTAGCCTTATGCATTCCCGCAAATAATTAACATTATAGATGTGCCAATCGATACAATCAGATTTTTGCGTGGTAGAATGTGATATTTTCCATTTGTGTACTATATATTAGACGTTTACTATAGTATATCACCTATTGAGCTTTAAAAATAGTTTTAAACAATGAAATCTAGCTATTTAGTACAAATCCCGCGTTATTCTTCACGCAGAGCTTCCATGGATTTGAAAAAGACGTTCAGTTAAGAATAATTTAGTGAGTCTTATAAAAGTTATAATTTTGAATAACGCTTTTTACTTTCAACTCTAGTAAGACAGAAAAAGGCTAAAATACGAGTATAAGATTAAATAACATGGATAGCGTGAATACTAATATTAGTAAATTTGTCGAATGATGATGTTCGCATTTCAGAAAACGACCGATTATTATATACAGCCACATCAGCACTTGAATTCCGTGAATATACCCACAGAATAACATCTAATACAGATATAAATGAATTATTGATAAAAGTATTCGCTTATTTGAATTAATCAAAAGCACGGGATAATACAAAAAAAATAGCTGCATCTAACACCAGATCTAACTCCTTAATGCATTTATAATACATGTAATATTTGGCCAAGTCAAATCACAATTGAAATTTATAAAATATAATTAAATAAGCTTTCTTCTAAATAAATATTTAGTATTATTTTGTACCGTATATGGTATTTTGAATCTTTAAAAACGATTACACGTGTAGCTGAAATTACTTTCAAACTTGAATTCAGTGTTAGCCTTCGTCGTGAACTCCTTAAAGTTTCCATTCTCTTTCAAAATTTATTGTCCCCTTCGAAGTTCCATTACTAATTGCTTTCCTTCTCGAAAAAATATCGACCATTGATCTTTTTATTCCTACATATTCTTCCTCTTTTACCTTCTACTAGTCTTCCTTTTCTTCCTCCCTATTGAGCTTGTACTTGCCGCTTTTATGACGTAGCCTTGGCTTAACTTTAATTAAGCATGTAAAACATGCAACATCCCTCTTCTATTTCACTATCAGTGCCTATTTATGGCGCGCAATTCAAAAATACTTGCGCAAGCCGTTAAGGGATGATCGATTTTGAACGAGAAAATAAACGGGCGCAAGCTCTCTCTTTCTAGTAGCTTCCAAACTTTTTGTTGGATCAGCCCTCGCCTTACGCACCAAAATACTCTAACCTTTGACCTCGAGTTGGCTTAATTGCGTAGGTACTCCAATTTTCAATCCACCAGGAACAGTTATGGTAGATGAAAACTCTGGGTGAAAGACGTAAAAAAAATTCACGAGTGGGCTATTACCGCTTTCATCAAATCAAACCCTAGCGAGCACCAAGGGATTACATGAGCCTGGGCGTGTCTATTTCCATTTTTCCTGCTTCCTCACTGGGCGGCGTTTAACTAGATTGCGTGACCGCTGGGCTGAAGATATACCGCCTCGAGACAGAGTTGACGGCTAAGAAATCCTCGAGCTATCACGTCAGTAACCTTTCCAATTAAAACCAATACTTTTACGGCTGCCGTCGTTGTTCATGCAAAGTTATACTGTAAGGTTTTAATTCTTAATGATAGAAGAAGATATTACGAAGATGAGCAGTACTTTGTGTGTGAAAGTAAAGATATCTTTTGAGAGAAGATTGATCCCGACGAAAAGATAAAGAAAAGTTTTATTTCCACAACCGCTACATTATTTCGCAGCCTTTTCTGATTTGTTATTTTCCACCCCGAAGAGGAGCTTATCCTAAAACGGGGTTTCCGTATTGGTTTGTTATGTTTCTGATTTATACTATGTTCATTCCTTGCATCGCTGTTACTTTACGGAAATAAAAACCTATAAAACTGAAACTGAACTGTAGTAAAATGTACTAGATTTAAATTGGTAAACACGACTCAACATCTTAAGGTTCAGCCTCAATGCTCGAGGGTAATAGAGTCACCAAAGAGTATGGAAAAAGTAACACTTAGCATTAATAGGGCTTCCACCAAAGGGGTA
This sequence comes from Hetaerina titia, assembly GCA_037158775.1. Classification (NCBI taxonomy): domain Eukaryota; kingdom Metazoa; phylum Arthropoda; class Insecta; order Odonata; family Calopterygidae; genus Hetaerina; species Hetaerina titia. The sequence goes on from CM073771.1 coordinate 50,964,054, forward strand.
TCAACTTTCAGACATGAATTTACTTCTTTTGAGAGGGTTGCATTTGTAAACCTCAAGTTTTGGCCGTTACAATATAGTATTGGATCGGTCGTGAACTATAGTAGGGAACGTTTTGCGGAAAGTAAAAGAAAATACCCTTGTACACACAAAAGATGAATGAATGCTACAAATGCAAAAAAAATAGGAGAAAAACCGTTATATGTGGGAATACACTCTACACTCTGATGAGAACAGCTGGGAATTACTTGGATGACTCTGCTATAGAAATATTTGATTTGATTTAGCATAATATTATCTTGAATAATATCTGATCTAGTAGAAGACATGCGGAAAAAACTAAATTAATTCGGTCTCATGTTCAATATTCAGAAGTTTTCAACCCTTTGTGCACATTAAATAATCTCTAACTTCGTTTCAAGAGGTAATTAATTAAAAAAAGTAATATCTTCACGTTTGGTGCCGATTTTGGGAAGCAGAACCGTTCTTTTGGCAGACAACAAAAAAAAACAAAACAAGGCGGGAAGCGGCGTAAGAAATGGAATGAGAGGGAACGGGAAGGAGTGGCGGAATGTGTGTGTCAATTGTGAGCAAAGCAATACGGAACGAACGTTAAGAAGGAGTAACGGACGGAAGTAGATTAAATAATGCCTCGTGGTAGGTTTTTCTCCCTGGAAAGTCCTATCGGACGAAGAATTCCATGAGGTCGTTGAATTCAATATTTAATGACTTATATAGAATCTAACACTTCCGCGAAGCAGTTATTAAATGATAAGTCCATGTTTATATCATCGATGAAGAGAGAATAATGGAAAAGCTAGCTTTACGTGGAATGAAATAATATGATGACGTGGTGAACTATGACATATTTTGTTTAATGAAACGAGATATTTATAGCAGTCAGCCTAAATTAAGGGCTATTTCCAATAAGAATTGGAAAAATCTTTGACAATTCCTGTCGAGTTTCAATTAGGACATTGACTGCTTCCGTACATGTAAAGATAGATATTGAGATTCTTTCTATATGATGTTTTGACCTCAGAAGTTATTTAACGTTAGAATTTATTTAGGATACAGCCGAAATTTTTATTACTAAATCAAAACAATAGCTTGAAGCATTGCCTTTGCAGACCTATCGAAGAGTTAAATTGTTTTTTTTGGCAAAACCAATCTAAGTCTACTATATTTCTATTCGTATCGATAAAGTGAAACATATGAATTGTTTAGAGAGAGGCCGCCAAAGACATGTTAAAGAAAAACGAGGAGTTTATTTTGTTTTATCACGTTAGTACTTCAACAACAGTAAGATTTAATAAATATAATTTCACCATCAAGTAGGGGATTTTTTCATATTTTTTTAAGCGACAGAGTACATAGGATTACAACGCATACTCTTTTACTTATCGTGTTATTGTAATGAATTTTTTTACAAACATAAAACGGAAAAATAGATAAATTGAATCATCAAAAAAATATTGGGGGGATTATTAGTCACCGAGGTAAAATCTATCAGCATTTCCATGGTTTGTCTCGTGTATTAAATACAATAGCATTAATTCAGTGATGTGGAAACTATTAACCCCGGAAAACAAACGTATCAAATTAAAACATCACTCCTCAAGTAGCCTTTGAAATATTCCATGAATTCTTAAGTGCGCATATGATATTTAACTCTCCACCATGTTCTTAAGTAGTTCTTCATTCATTTCTAGTTGAAAGAACTTCTAAAGTAAGAAAGTTCTTCATTCAACTTGAAAGAGACGGAATTTTAAAACACACAAACCTTACAGCCAGGATCAAGAAAAGCGTGAAGTATTTTATTTTGAGAGGGTCAAAACCAGAGTAGTTATTCTTGCAATGTGAACACTTCTATTGTGAAGAAAACTCAATCCATTGGGATGGACGAAAAATTTGCGAACCAAGCTAGAGTATATCTCCATTATGAAGAAACTATTAGCACATAAGAAGACAAAGGCTCTGAGTGACCCGGATCACTTTATATTTATTGAAAGGCGCAGCCGCCAAGAAGAGAAAAAGGAAGTACCAAAGGAGTAAGACCAAGGGCCCACCTCCTTCATGGGCAAGGTATTTTCTTCATGGTATGGCGGAGAATAAACGGGCACGACATTCACGAGCCGTACTCAATATATTTGTCCATATCCAATGATTTTCAAGCTCGAATAACCTCCAAGGAGATATCTTTTGTTCGGGGACGGTTTTGTGATTCACAGAAGGGATGGGGAGAAAAGAGTGCTGTAAGAGAAAGATGTTTGAATTTGATTTTTATCTACAACGTGTACACTTTTAGAGTGCTTTGAAATCGTATCTTTAAACGGAAGACTATACAGAGGAATGCACAGGAGCTACTTGCCTTTAAATTCTTCACGAAGAAAGTTCCAATTACATATATTTCCTAATTCCTAGATAAAAGGTACGGACTAGGCGTGAGTTTCCTCGATAAAAGTTTAATGGTTTTCAAATATTTTTCAATAAGGTTATCACTTGTTAGGAATCGAAATTACCTTGAAGTCACTTAACTTCCACTCACTAATATTGCGACCTTTCCTTCATTATCCGAGACAATTTATTTAGGTCCTTTTTCCGATATCTTCGTTTTGCTATTTATTTGAAATACCATCTTGTACAAACCCGGTTTCAATGAGAATGAAAGGATTAAGTGAGGTTCATCTATTACAACACTGCCCCGTTTTCTCTAGAGTTTAAAGTTGATAATGCCGCCAATATTATATAATTTGTACAAAACCATTGTGGACCAAAAAAGAAGACTAATTGGCAACCGGTCCATTAGTAGGGAGTCCAAAGATGAAGAAATGCCAGACAGCATTCTAAATTGTGGTCATCAAATGATGCGCCAAAAAATTCCATTCTGTGTAGCAATTGAAAAATGTTGAACGATTGAAGGGACACGTTTGGCGCAAGATGAAAAAGTGAATATGATGAAAAGAAATGGATATTGAGACGTATCCGCTCATATTCCAAGGGAGAGGTCCAGGATGTCTATGGCGCATTATATTATTAGGGACATTCAAAAGCGCATCTCTCTGCGGAATAATACACAGGGCAAAATTCAAGACAATCTTAGCTTTGAATATTTCAGGAAGAACGTAACGCATGCCAGCTTTTCACCGACAACTGACAATGAACCTTGCTGTTCTCTCAACTGATCGCTCCGTTCCTTGTTCCCTACTACCTTTCTTCTTCTTCATCTTCAAAGAAGTTCCAAGATATCTGTGATCGCGAGAATGCCGTGGCAGTGCATTAAACATAATAGATGCTATTATAATAGAACTCCTCCTCACATTAGAAGGGCGCGATCACCACCACCGCGGGAACTTCAAGGGACATAAATGGGGTCAAAAAGTAAAGAGAGCCGCGTTAAAGTTTTTCCCCCACTTTGCCTCCCTAATTCCTTCCCCATTCTCCCCTCCCTCCTCGCCACATTCGCGCCCCCTCCCAAGGAGTGCAATATCGTTCGCAGGTCTCAGGCTCATGGGGTAGGACGCGACTGGGGGGCTGAAGGGTGGGGAGGATTTGGAAAAGTAGCTGCGGAGAGAGGGGAGAAAACTCTCTCTCAAAAGGACCAATCGACACCGAGGCGAGGAAATTTAGGTCAAGATCCAACGCTCTCTCCCTCTCTCTCTCCATATCCGCCACACACCCTGCCTCTTCCTCCGCTCAAGAATTTTTCTCCCACCAAGCTGACAAAGGATTTTTCGTCCCCCAGAAAGTGGTGGATTGAATGTTTTAAAATGCAGATCGAGGGGCAGGTGAGCCTTCGAGGTACTGCCTTCACGTCCCCGCCTACAAGAGGGGCGAGGGAACCGTTAGTCGCTGGGTAAACGTATATTACGGGTCTCACTCACCCAACCCCGTCACCTACCCCGAGTTCACCGTCGGCCGTAATTTTCCCCTTCTATCACTGTCATAGCGACCGTTCCACGGTTGTTTGTTCCCCGAAGGTCAAGGAAGATAATCATTTACATATTTTCACACTCAAATAGGGATACCAGACTTTTTCGTAGAGTTTCCATAGAGAAAGTCATCTCTAAACGCCCGAGTAGCAAATCAGATCAATGTCTTCCTCTCTGGTATTCATATATATATATATATATATATATATATATATATATATATATATATATATATATATATATATATATATATATATAAATGAGGAAGTACTAGAAATGGTGGGGGAGGAGAGGGGTTTGTTGAGAGAAATCCTATGGAGGCAGGAAAAATGGATGAAAGGCGTATTGAGCGGTAGTGGAATGTTGAAGAGGGTAATAGAGGGGAGAATGTTGGGCAAGCGAGGAAAGGGTAGGAACAGGATAGGGATGTTGGACGGGATGAAGGGAGGAAAGAAGTACACCGAGATGAAGAGGGACCTGATATAGATTAGTTTGCTAGGTGGGGAGTCACAAAATGTTTATTTGATAGTTGTGTCCATCCAAAACCTACCTTAACCGGTAGATTACCTAATTATATATATATATATATATATATATATATATATATATATATATATATCTTTGAAAAGGGACGCTCCCCGGCGACGCACAAACACAAGCAAAAGTTACAAAGTATTCAACACCCACCCAGAAACACAAAGAAAGGACACTCATGATGACGACGGTCGTGCCGTCGAAACGTAAAATACATATTGTGAAAGTTCTTTCATTGTGTTTCTGTGTGTTGAATATTTTGTATCTGTGTGCTTGTATATCTAAATATATATATATATGTATATATATATATATATATATATATATATATATATATATATATATATATATATTACTGTTTCTACTGAGCTTCTACTCTTTCTTCTGAGGAAGATGGAGCTAAATTTCATCGAAATTATTCAGAAATAAGATGTGAGTGCTCTTATTATGTGTTCTTATATTTTTTGTTCCTCTCCAAGGTTTTCTATTCAACACACAGAATAGGTAATAAGGTCAAATTTTTTCTATTCATTAAATATCTAATTTCAAAAATTCAAGACTCTGAATATGAAATAAATATTTAAAGGGTGACTTTTATTCACTCATAAAAACTCTGGGGAAATAGTTTGCCAATTCTCTCAACTATTTCTACCAAATTTCCCCTCAATGTATTTGTACAGCGATATCTTTCCACAATGTGAAACATCTGGATGAAGAAAAAAGTTTTACAGCATGGAATGTGGCCAAGCGTAATCATTGTAGCAAGGTCCACGATCCAATAACGTAGGCCTGATGTTTTACTCCTATTATCTCTCTTTCTCTCTATACCCCCCTCTCTCTCTTTCCCACTCCCTCTCCATGTCGCACCAGGTGACGGTAAAAGAATACTGGACCCTTATAGCTGCGATGAAAACGTTTCCAAGTTTTTTTTTGTTGTACTCCTACGAAACTCCTGAATGAAGGACCATTCAGATCATTCTCGATTTATATTGCTTGAAATTTGGAATGGCAGACTCGTAAAAAAAAATTCACGGTAGTTAATAGGTCTTTAAAGTTTACAGCAGTGGCACGATTTCATGGAGGTGTATCCATCTCGTTTTACTTTAAAACGTTCACGGGAAGGCGCAATTCAGCTCCTTTAACATTGCAGCTAAGGAGACACGCGTTGAAATAACATGGACGTACCATTTTTGAAATTCCTTCAGAAATCCATCACACAATTTAATACGAGAGCACTCTCTTGTATTTTCGTAGCTCATCCTTTTCTCTTGTGCCAACGTCTTTTTCTGTCTTAGATTTTTTCCCAGCGCTTAATAATTTCAATGAAGTTTGAGGCATGCTATTCATGTAAGATTTTACAGCATATATGCTATTGTATTCATGAATATTTTAGCCTCCTTATCTTACCTTATATCTTACCTATATACCTTAAAGGATTCTTAATCAGAATAAACACATATATGAAAACTGTCTTGTAGTTAGATCAATATTATATCAAATTTTGATATATATTTTTATATATTGATATATTATATATTTTATCAATTATATATCATTTATCCTGCATTATTTGCTTAGGTGTATTTTCTTCGGGAAAATTGTCCAGAGTATTTTTCCATTTTCAAAGTTTTTCCGTTCAATAATACAACTTAACTACCATATTTATTCAATTAAAAAAATAATATAGTAAATCAAGGAGGGAAGTTTGAAGTTTCACTGAAACACTCTTTTTTTATTTGATTGTCTCCTTGCATTAAAGAGAAAGTAAATGGAGTTTTGCTATTTATTGCAAAAAAGAGGAGTTTGAAGCGATCCCATGCAGGAGAAAAAAATAAAAGTTAGCGTTTTCCACACATCTAGTTAACGTTTTTTTAAAAGTAAATAGATGAAATCAAAAATCATAGAGATGAATTTATTAATTCTATGCAGAATTTGAAAGATTGGTTAAAGTGACATGGTCAAAGTAATGCCTACTCAGTAAGCAAATGTGCATGTAATATATAGAATGACAGACAAAATATTTCACTTTCGTTAGATTTGAAAGATTACGCCGAAAACAAGAGCGTGTTTATGTCAATTAGGAGTTTACAGAGTTTACTAGATGTTGTTTTTGAGAAAATCTACTCTGATTACCCTTTCAATGTGACGGATGGTTTTAATGAACAATATTTTTTCACTAGATCTGTCTTTAAAGTATGATAGACAACAAAGGACATTGTGAAGTACTACTGCTCTTACCACAAATAGAATATTTAAATGAAAAAAAATGTAATACTTACAAAAGCAGCGGCACAACTAGCTAACAGACATTGGACTGTGGAATGGGACACTCACCTGAAAGTAAGCAATGTAAGAAAAAATAATGAAAATCAGTCAAATGAAGGTCAAGATCCAAGTTACGCTAAATTGCAAACAATATTTAACTCTTGCGAACTGACAATTATAACTTAAATCCATATGTAGCAACTTAAAACTACATATTTTGCATAATTTCATTATATATGCAAAAACAAAATTCCGCAGAAAGCGGTTAAATATTTATCACAAAATATAATGATAAATAAATTAAGAAAAGCAGTAACATGGAATGCGTCACTAATAAAATAATTAAAGGATAATATTTTGTCGATATTTTTCCTATATTTTGAAGGAATTCAGAAAAAACTCTACAAATCCTTAAGCGATTCTAAAAGTTATTGATGCAGGTGGTAAAGAATTATTTTCATAGTTCTTACTAATTCCCTCCTTCAATCTCAAGTTAGGGAGGGAGTCGCAAAAAGTAAAATTCCGCCGTCAGTTGGTGACCAATTAGTATTAAAGATCATTTTCATTGATTTAGATTTCCAAAAGGGCCACAGTTATCCAATCCGAAGAACTTCGTTAATGGCCTAGTGGAGAATACTGCGAGGCGCAGTCTCACTTTCTTTATTTAATTTCCATTTAGAAAAAAAACGTCGTCATCTCGCACGACATCAGGGCGGAATTCCCAGGGAGAAGCGGGGCACGACCAAATGGTGAATTAATTGACCAACGGACGAACCGAATTAAAGTTTTCCAGCGGCTAGAACTGTTACACCGCGCCCTACTTTTCTGAGTCCCATTATGAATGCCCTTTCCTCTCTCACCCCAACTCTGCTCCTCCCCGCCTTCCCTTCACTCCCCCAACACCACCACACAACCGAAACCTCAACCCCAACACTCTCCTATACCACTCCAGATCCCTCCGTCTTTTTAATTTCCCACGGAGTTAACTTTCCTTATTTGCGGCCTTGAACTCCTCAAGTGTTCGCAAGATGCCTCCCCACAACCCCTCCCTGACTCGCCCGGCGGAAAGACAGCTTGACATCTTGAGAGGGAAGAAAAGAGAGATAGAGAAGAATAGAGAGAAAGGAGATGGGAGAATGAGATCTCTCCGAGGGATGCACGGACCGGGGGAGAAGGAGGAGGCTTCACCGCAAGTCCGGGATGGCAGCTGAGATAAAGCGAAAGTCAAAAATGGGTAAAACGCCTGATTGTTTCATTCGAGGGAGAGGATAAACTCCAGAACGGAACCGAATGGAATGAAACGAACACAAGAAGAGGAATTAAAAAAAGAAAACGGATGAACATTCCTGATGTAAATGGAACAAATTCCATGGAGGGAAACGTGACTTCAGCGTTGAAAAATTTTCTCTGTGTTTTCGTACCTATGAAAACGCGCGATATAATTTCGCAGTGCTCGATTCGAGGAGTGGAACCTGACAAGACGTGCAACACATTAATTTTTCTGAAGCTTTTGCGGGTTCCGTTAAACTCGAATACTTTTTGTAATCTCGTATCCAAAATTGTTGGCGGGCTTGCAAAATATGATGACTTTATCGTCGGTTGAAGATGTAACGCACTCCCGTCCTGTCTCTGAGTCTCGCGTACCTATTTGGATCAAAATTATTTTTCTTTTATCCCAACAGAGGAATTACAATGATTAGATCTAAATATATGTACCGATTAAGGTATTTTTCGCACTTAGGAGTACTGGGTAAAATGGTTCCCACCGTTATTTTTTCTCAACTGTATTCATGGGAAGGGCATGGAGTGAGAAATTTGTCAACGTCGTACCACTTGCAGGTATGCATTATTGAAACAATTTGCATGACATGACAGCCGTCGGATTAGTTCTGAAATATATTTTCTCACCAGTTCAAAATTAAACCCTGAGAGTGGTATTGCAGAGTTAGCTAACAAAAATGCGAATCTAGTAGGTTGACATCCCTTGGCTTCCCTGAATGCACTTACTTACAGGTACAGCATATTCTGGTTTGAACCTTCGGCGAAAAACTTACTCCGACCGTATTTTATTCTAACAAAAAACGGCAGCGCCATGATGGAATTTTCCATAGTCCTTTTGAATTCCATGTGAGGAGAAAACGGTCCATTTAGATCGAAAAGAGAAGTTTCGAAAGGAAGTCTACTCTCTTCCTATCCATCCTCCTGCAATCACCCTGATTGCCCTTCGGTGCATTGTGTGTGTATACCTCGCGGAGCTGTCACGAAAATCTTAGACGGAAGAACCGCCAGACATGAACAGAGCAAGGCAAAATAATAAGTAGTAGAATGTGAATATACTTAGAATTACTTAGGTCAGATGGAATTACGATTATTACGAACTCGTATTAACACCACATAAGAACAGTCATTAACTTAAGCAAGGCCATCTCCGGCCTTTCAGTTCTTTTATGGGAAGAATCCCTCATTTTTGATGAACAAAATAATAAAAATTGTAACGAAATGATCAATAATCCCATTAATAAAACTTAAAAAAAATACTAATTAGATTCGACAAAAACGTTCTGCACCGCGATTACCTACCAATAATTTTGATTACGTGTTTATAGTGAAAAAAGAGTAACTAAAAGAAGAAAGTTAATTTATTTATGTTAATTGCTATAAAATAAATTATTGCAGTAAAAAAGACATTTCTATTTAACGATTCTTAAATAATTCTTAAGCAACAGCTACATTAGTGGGCTTTATGAACGGTTTCAACTAGTTACGAGCTTTATTAGTTATCAAGGGAAATCAAAATGATTTCTTCCTAAACATATGCTAAAATGGATCGATAATTAACTATACGTAATTTTTACCCTGAATTCCTCTCCATTCTTCCTAGAGAAACGTGATGAACGGGCACACCCCCAGACCTCCTCATCCAAAAATTCTTGCGTAATTTAAGGACTTCCTCATACATGGTATCGGTACATTAAACGACCCAGATGAAATGAGGAGGAAGGGCTTCATGGTCTGTATTGTACAGATTAATTTGTAGGTCCTTTTACGTCATGTTAAGATTCGCAGAAGTAATGATAAAAGATTAAAATCTCTAATGACTTCGATAGAACGACATTCGTTCTATCAGTTTTACGAAACCAGTATAAGCGTCCATCTTTTTTTTTCTCTAGTCTGGGATAATGTGTTTACAGATTGATTTTGATTTAGTAGAGGCCATTTGTCTGCCCATGTTGGAAACATGACAGCGCTAGTTATATTAATAATTAGAGCAGTGGTCTAGTGGGTTAAGGTAAATTTCACGCTAAAAGATCCCGGCACTACACACTACTTATGTTCTGAATAACAAGGCGTAAAATATCCTATGATTCGACACTAGATAGTACAATAGCTCGTTATTCATCTATTCATACTTCCCACTTCCCTCATTTCCCTCCAATATGTCTATTCTATTCCTCCCTCTACCTCGGTTTCCTAGCATTCTACCCTCTATCATAGTATTCAGCAACCCATTGCCTCCGGACATCTCCTGCATTCACTTGTACTGCCACCAAATTTCTCTCAAAGCTGTCTCTCTTCCATTATCATACCTAGAATTTCAACCTTTGTAATCCTTTCAGGCCATTTAATATTTTTTTCATTTTTCTCCAAATTCACATCCAAAAAGGTTCCCAATCTTTGCATGAATTTGGGATTAAATAGCAATTTTGTTACTTCTAGATTTATCTATGAAATAATTGCCGTAGTGTTACACCAAAATTACGACTGAATTAGAATTTTGGAGAAAAACAGGCATTCTGAGGCATGAAGGCGGATTCAGTCCCTTATTTACACTGCAGCGTTGGCTTCTCCGTCACTCCTCAAACTATTCTTGAACGTGTAATGCTGGTGCGAATGCAGATATCGTTAGCCTTTTCTCCGCTTGATTTTTCACCGATTATTTTGCCAGTATCACTTAGGCCTCGTTCCATAACAAACCCTACCACATAGTCAGGTGAGAGATGGAAGGGCATTTTGTACACGCACTTAGAAAAAATAATCCGCCAACCCTCTCCTTTACATCCTCCTCTACTGCCATGAATGATCATAATAATAGCTAAGTTTTAATTTTCCTACGTGGCCATTTTCACCGGTGTACTCGCATCAAAGACGTGCGCACATAAGGGACATATAGATGACACTTTCAAATTTTTCTGTTCGTCTTCCCTCCTCGTCAGTTCAAATGGAAGCAAACCATAATATTAATGAAGCTTTCGCCCCTGAGACACTTAGGCAAGACCTTACACACCACCGAAACTGTCGCAGCGCCTTCCTCGAAAGATCCTCTCACTAAACGCCCGTCTCTGCCGCCCATCTGCTCACTATCTCTCGCAAAATTTTGTGTTTCATTCCTTACAAATTTAATCATCCCTCTTTCGCCAACTTTTACGAAACAATGGAAATACTCATCCTGTTGAGTAATGCGCAGCCGTAATGACTCAATTAAGGGTGTTACATGAAACATGAAAAATTGTCTTAAATAAAGTCGAACTATTTCTCTTTTTTTCTCGAAATATAACAGAGTGTTCATCTTTCTATATTTGTTTAGGTGTGGGCAAGCTCAACTTCGACGGATTTTGCCGTGTAGCGATCCATTTCTTGGAAGAGGACAACGAGGTGATGCAGAAGGAACTCAAGGAGGCTTTTCGTCTGTACGACAAGGAAGGTGAGTCACCCGCTGTAGCCTTCACGTGTTGTACTAGTTAAGTACTTTGGTCGCCGGAGAAGGTGTGGTTCGGATGGAATCCTGGTACTCCAACGTGGCACGCTTCTGTCCAATCTGCTGCTCCGTCTTATTTAAAGATAAATTCAAATCATGAATTATTCTCGCGTGGATATATTTCAACCCGCTCAAATACTGCTGCTCCCCCCATATCACAAACAATCCCAGATCGTGAAATGAAAATATAGACTTACTAAGCCTTGAAAATAGTTCGCCTTAAAAATTGCTGTTCAGGAATAAAATAGAGGAAATTTAAAAAATCGTTGTATGCAAAATGATTTCGTAAATATTTTTGTGAGGTGGAGACGATTATCTAAAAGCAACTCTATTAAACGTTTTTCACATAAAAACCGCTTTATCTAATGACCATGTAAAGGTAAACATGTAAAAAATGCGATTAGACATTCACGTAAAAATATAGTCTCCGAGAATGTACACTCTTCAGTCTGACTCCATTTCATTAGACAACTCTGAATGAAAGATTTGGAAATAAAATCTGCTCACATTCACGGTAATGTTCCGTCTATGAGATGAAAATCTGACCACTTTCATAGGCTTTTCCTATCCTCTCGGCAAGTAAATCCTTTCCATGAATTGGAGATGATTTGTAAATGTTTCATTTCCGCAAAGGTTCGCGATTTTGTGAATTAATTTTTGCAGAAACATTCCAATATATGTTTTGCGACGAATAACTTGTACACATCTTTTGATTAATTTATGACGTGTTTCCAGCCTTCATTTTAGGAGATATTTGAAATCTTCATGAAATTGGAAAATTACTTAAAAATCGCAGAAATACGAGTATGATTGCGCTGGAATATGACCAAATTATTTTCGATGAATTTTCCTGCCTGGTGACAAACCTAAGCTAATAACCAGAGCAGATGGAATAATAAGAGATAGGTTGATAGCTAGAATATGATTTATTTGCCTTCGTACCTATGCAATGACTAAGACCCTATGGCAGCTTTCTCCATCCTAGATTTTTTATCTTTCCTCCAGGTATTCGAGAAGTTACTTTTAAAACACGCCTATAAAGTGGAATACACTGATATTTTTGAAAATCGCTTTGTCATAGGCAACATTTCGGACAGGAGTGATCGTGTAGTTCAAGGTTTATGACTAGTTGTTACCATTTTCATATATTTCATGCTCAAAAGAATAAAGCTTAGTTTGGCCTCTCGGAAGATTTATGAACAAACTATCAAATGCGCGAGAGCCATTGCAGTAAACGAAACATTACCTTTTAAGGACTTCGTGGAAAATGGATTCTCCGTAATTTGTAGGATCTTGAATACTAAATGTTTCAGGACCTTATGCACGTTTATATTATTATTCCGAGTAGCGGGAGTGATTCTCCTTTAAACTGAAAAATTAGAAAATTCCTAGTTTGCATTCAATATATATATTCTAAGCCATACTTACGGCAGAGTTTGTTTTCTAATTCATTTTACAGAGTCTCAAAGAAATACTGTTGCCATGTTCACAAAATTATTTTCTTTCGCAAAGAGAAAACGCACTCAAGCAAATGGTTAAAACTAGATAATATTCGTATATTATAGGTAGCATATTTCATAACTGTTACCTTAATTTGACGATTTATTAAGTATGGATGGTAAAAATAGACCTTAGATCAAGTTAATAGACTTGTCAAGGATGTTTGCCTGTAATTATTTATTAAAGGCCAACTTTTGTTGAAGTAAGACAATACTGGATAACTCCGCCAAGATGATGAAATGCATTCCGCTTTCGTGATTTATTACATAGGAAATGGCTACATCCCAACCTCAAGTCTCAGGGAAATACTTGCGGCCCTCGACGATCAACTGACACCAGACCAGCTGGATGAAATGATCGCTGAAATTGACACGGACGGATCCGGAACGGTCGACTTTGATGGTAAGCCAGGGTTTAAAACTATAATTAAATACAACAAGGTAAGCTGCTTAATGTGCATTGAATTTTACCCCTCACGGTTAATGCTGTCAATAACAGTATCCATGTCAGAAACTGAACAATTGTCAAGAATTAGTTTTTTAGTTAGTACTAGCTAATTGAAAAGACTTGAATAGATATACATAATATATAATATCGCTATAGAGCGAATATTATAACAATATTAGCTTAAAACTCTTCTTTGGCACGATATGGTAGTCTATTCACACGAAAAGATTTCAAAGTAAAAATGCATAACAAAATATTAGAACTATAAATATATTTATAAAGCCACAAACCCTGTTACTATTCCAGGGAAGGGTTACCAATTCAAAGGATTTTATTCGCTGCTTTTTGTATGGGCTTTTAATTAATCAAATGAATCGCACTTCACTCAGTCGTTTAGCTAATGCATGTCGAGCAAAAAAGGAAGAAATGCTGACCAGACTTTGGGTATTCAGACAGGGAGATAAGGAGATATGAAAAAATAGAAAAAAATAAAGGATGCTCATTAGAAAAATTCAGTGATGTTATCGAACGAAAAAGCAGATCTTGTTGTTATCATCAGATTACAAAACAAGCCTTTATCCGGTAAAATGAATTTTTCCATTGAAGCATAGATATCCATTATACTAAAATACATTCATATAAGAACTATTCAACAGGGATGAATTGATTGAAGTGATAATTGTTGAAAACTCGTTAAAAAACCAATTCTTCTTTTTCTTAATGTATTATCTGTAGAGGCCATAGAGTACGTTATCATAACACTACTTAAAATCTTCCAACTGTTAATTGCTAAGGCTCATACAATCAGAAGAAATTCCAACCAAAATGTATCGATATAACTCACATTGTTACATAAAATATTGTAACAAGTGGCACACGAAGCTTAAAACCTTCGGGATGTAAACATCAAGAGTGTCAAAATTTTCACTAAAATTAACCAAGAGAATAAAAAGGATAATTGAGCATTCAGTTATCAGATTCCGAATAAAATGCTAAGATAAAATGGTATTTTCAAATGTTCCAGTAAGTTTGACACAAATAAAATTTTAAAGAAATAATAGCAACAAATAGGAATAAATTCGTGCACATATTAAAATAAAGCAAAAATCACAACTTACTAAAACTATCGAAATGTTTCACAAGCTTAAGTTTCTTTGCCAAAATTGTCAAATGAAACACTAAAAAATGGAAATAGAACTCCTTAATATGCATTCTATGAGGAAAATTTCAAAGATATCGAAATATAATGAGGGCGTTGATTCCAAGAATTTAGTGTGAAGGGAAATATTATTCATGCACGTATCTTAACTGCCAAATATCAGACAGGTCTGATTCAGCGTTAACAAGTGTACTGCCCGATTAAAAATGACTGCGGGCACATTACTTTTTCAATACATTCGTTCATTTATCTGAAATTTACTCGAAATATGAATATCTCAAGTTCACTTCTGGAAAAAAAGTCACTGTGGACTGCTTCTGGGCGTTTACCAGTTGACCGAGATAGATCAAGTGCTCTCTCCAGTTTAAAGTAGGTTCAAATCAGGTTTAAGATCTACAAATGAAAAAAAATTTCTCAGGTGGAAAAGTATTCCATCGGACATTTATTCAAATTTTTAAAAATGTTTCTGAAAAATACATATGTTTCCTAAATTCATAATTCCTACATAATAATGTTATAGCATATACATATTCGGATTTATTTTATAAAATAAATTAAAACCGAAGCCTAAAGAAACTTCAGAGGTCAATTTTATGGAAATCATATAAAAGGACAGATTTCTTCCCTGGAGAAAAATATATTATGTACTTTTGACATGTTATCGTTGAAAATTTCACTACTCATTGGTTCCCTAATTCTCTTCACGATTTTAAGTTGTCACATAATTAAATGTCTTAATGGTAGCCATTAAATGAGTTATATCAGCAAATTTTATTTAATAATGCATTCAGCTTCTAATTATGTAGCATTTCAAATATATTGAAAACAGTTATTCGTATGGGTTCTTTTTTCTCTCTTTTTCAGAATTCATGGAAATGATGACCGGAGATTAAATACCTATGTTTCCGGTTAACTTTGAAAAAAATGTATATTTTTTGGATAATATTTATAAATAAAACTGTTAAAATCTTTACCAACTTTACGAAAGATTGGTCTGACTGTATTAACGTAAGACTTTGATATTACCTATTCATATAACTCAAGAGGTACTAATTATTGGCTGAAAAAAAATATATATTTGGTATATAGTTTTGGTGAACCTCAAATAAAATTCTTTCTCTGCTTCTTTCTAAAATTTTGCATGCTCAAACCTCAAAGCTCTGAATGCTTCAAAACAACCCTTAATCTAAGACTGGGTCATAAAAATGGTCGCAAACGGAGTGAAGGATAAAAATAAGCTGCATTTCAAGCTATTTACAATAATAAAATTAGTTACGAGCAAACAATACATCAGGTGATCTTCGCAGCAACACACTAAAGAGAACAGCTGAAGTGCAAAATTCGTAAAATAAATAATGGAATGTGTCGAGTAAGCAAATGGTTTTTAAGAATTTGAGTCTGACGTATTCAAGATGTGGAACTCAAAATTAGAGAAATGCAAACATAAATATTAATTCTGAAAATGGAACCTGGGAAAATAAGATGCCGTTATGCAAAAATTCAACACACGGACGTGAAATCCACATGTTTCCATCCGAGTTTGTGATAGACGTTCAAACGCAATTATTCGCTTTCTTCACTCTGTTGTTGATATTCAGGGTGGAGAAATTGAAGCGATTTCAAAGGAATTTAAATAATGAAAATTGGCAATAGAATGCAACATTTTCCCAGCCCATTCAATCTTAATCGTAAAAGATCCAAATGAAAAAAGAAGTGCAAAATCATTCATTCTCAACATTCCAATGTCATCCCTTCAATAAAAAGAAATCATTCACTTCTAGCCATCTATTTGTTCTATACTGTCTAAGCTCAAGTCAACTAGGCCCGCGTCGTCTTCGGGGAGTTCTTCGCTGAATGATATTTGTACAACTATCTAAGTCGTCTATCTCTATCATTCTTCTATCCTATGTAATTGTAAACAAATGCACTGCAATCTAAAGTAATTTACTTAAAAATGAAATAGAGAAGTAGAGTGAAAAATTGAGACATGCCCAACACTATTCACCACAATCAAGTCGAAAAATTATTCCCATTTCTCATGTTCTCTTTGATGACATAGGTTAAATTTGATTCAAATGGAAACATGTGATATAAATAAAATTTTACAGGACAATCGTCGGCATGATAACAGAATACATCGATAAACATCTTCCAAAGGAAAAGAGGTACGAAATTTAATTATTTATCTTCTTCACGCATGAAACTTGAAGTTGTGGAGACGAGTGTTGGATGTCAAAGAAAATACTTTAAAATTTACGCTGTGGACGATGCAGACGAAGAGAAAAATTAAAAAAAATGGATAAAATTAATCATATGAATATAAGTATGAGAGAAGGAACTGTGACTACCGAGTCGTTCGTTCACTGTACCTGACTCTGGCTTCTAATGCTACTTGTGCTTGCACTACTCCTCGTCTGCAATAAAAGAGAGAGAAAGAGGGGGGAAGAGAGACAGGAAGAGAAAGAGAGAGGGAGAGAGAAGAGCAAAAGAAAACAAGAGAGTGAGGAAAAGTGGACAGACAAAGACTGAGAGATTCAGAAATGTAGACACATGTATGTTTTGAGAGAAACCATCACACACCAAATAAAGCTGGCCGGAAAAATAATCATGTTATACTTAAGCGACAAAATTGTTTTAAAATGATTAATTACCC
This sequence comes from Hetaerina titia, assembly GCA_037158775.1. Classification (NCBI taxonomy): domain Eukaryota; kingdom Metazoa; phylum Arthropoda; class Insecta; order Odonata; family Calopterygidae; genus Hetaerina; species Hetaerina titia. The sequence goes on from CM073771.1 coordinate 50,981,297, forward strand.
TTAGAGAAATAATATTTACTCTTTCATTCAAAATTCAAATTAAGCGAAACCTTCAATTTTCTTCCCAAATGAAACTAGTAAATGTTTAAAAAATGATCTTATATGCGCACTTCATTCAGTGGTAAGAAAATTACATTATCAGTATGGCCAATAACCAGTTATTTCAACATAATTATGAAAACAGTTAAAAAAGTACTGTACAACAGTACAAAAAACAGTAAAAATATAAGTACATTCATGTATATATATACGAAAAATCATTCAGTTCATATATATATATATATATATATATATATATATATATATATATATATAGATGTTGCGGAAGTACTCACGAGAGCAATATAACTTTTGGACGGCACAATAGAACACAGAATAAAACAGATAACACGTAAAAGGACACTCACACTGTAGATGATTTAAGCTTTCGGCCTACTCCGAGGCCTTCTTCAGGTCAGGACTGAGTCTGACCTGAAGAAGGCCTCGGAGTAGGCCGAAATGAGAGCAAAATTGAGATATATTAAGCAGTATCTCATTCAGAAAATTATTATTTTGCTAGCTCACTACATCCTCAGATTTCAATGGTAGTCAAAGTGAGGTCACGAGGTAAACAATATTTAACACTATATTGAAAGAAAAACCTTTGACAAGAAACTTCTGGTAAGTATCTTTTATATGCACAATAAACACTGTGCCTAGCTTAATCCGAAATAGCGTTACGAGCGATTTCATTTACATAAATTATTGCCTAGCAAAAATCATATGTAAACGGTCAATATTTTAGGTGGTCTTTCAGTATGCCAAACTGAAAACAGGTAGTTATACTATATTTTTAATCTATTTTATAAATTTACAGTAAGTTGTATCCACATGCCCAAATCCCATCTACTTTAACATGATGGGTTACCCTTTTCCTCCGTCAAGATGGAGTCAAATATGAATGGATTTTATTTGGATAACGCATCTTAAAACCTGATAAACTCTCAGCTGAGAGATTAGATTTCATTAACATGAAATACCCTTTCGGAATAAACTTTCAGTGGTTGATATTGCAGTTAAATTGTTTCGAAATCACAACTTGTCTCACTTTGACTAGTAATTTTTAATAACCAGAAGCTCTTCCAGTCTAAAAATATCCATCGTAACTTAAAAAAAGGAATGAGTAGAAGCCTTAAAATAGGCGTTAATTCACTTTCAACCCCTGCCACATTCATTATACATTTCTTTGGATTATTAAAACATAACCTTCCACGATAACAGGTCACGAAAGAAGTGAAAAACAGCATGGTATGCAGATTTCATCAACCCATTAGCTATGCCTTCGAGTAAATTTTCCATAAGAATGAGTTTCCCCAAAAATTAATAAGAGAAAATATCTGGGAACGGAAACTAAAAGACATAAATAAGTGGGTCGGATTATCACAAGAATGAGGGTTTCATGGAAAGGAAATTGCAATGGGCACACACACCGAACTAATTTCATAGGAACGGCTTGCCGCTATGGAAAAGTCGTCCCTCCCTTAAGCAAGAAGGGACTAATAACAGTTTTATGTTTCACTAGGCAAAACGTAGAGGATCTTGACACTTAAAGAGGAAATTTAGGCTGGAGCACAAATGTGTGGGGTCGGCTAGGACGTCAAAGAAAAGAATACTGTGAAACGGGCCAAGTTTAATTTCCGGGATTACATTCACCTGGGTTCCCGCACGAATTTTTGCGAGGATTCGGCCGCGGATGCGGGTAATGGGTGGGCTAAAGGGGGGGGGGGGGTTGGAAGTTGCGGCATCTTGGAGTATATGAGGGAATTGCAAATGATAAAAAAATACGTGGCTGTTAAGTCTCACGCATTTGATTACTCGGTCGCAGTCATACGATGAGCGAAATGAGAGAATCTAAAGGATGTGCTTAGTCCAGAGGAGGAAATGAAGCTACTTTTTTAATAAGCGACTGGTGCTATTAGTGTCTAATGAATTGGATCTAAGCTCCATTTAAGAATTGAGTACAGAGAAGTGTGCCACGCATCTTTGGTTCGTCTACATGATACCCTGCAGACCACTGGGATGGTGTGTGACAGGAAATTGCAACCACAACGGGCATTTATGGTAAGCAAGGAGTTAAGATCACGTGCCGTCAAATTTATTTGGGAGAGTTAATTGTTCTGAGAGATTGAGTGATATCGAATTCACAATTATATCACAGTAGTGAAAAGAAGAGAAAATAATTATCAGGAAAGGGAATTGTTGGGAATTATTATCAGGAAAGATTGGGAATTCTATGCGTGAGTGTTGTCAAAGAGACTGCCAAGAAACAAGGATTAATAGGAATTTTAGGAAGAAGGGGTGAAAGGTGGGAAATGAAGGAGGGTATGTCATGTAAACAGCAAAAAAGTAAATAGTTTGATTCTAAAGCCAAGTGTTCCTTTTGGGGTTGCAATCTAGTTTGAACTACAAATGTGGAGTAACGTGCCAATGTAACAAAGGCAAAAGATTTAGCGGTACAATGATAATTTAAATAAGCAGAAATGAGGGAAAGAAAGTACATTTCACAAAATGTTATAACCTAAAATCATACTATCCCACACACTACCTACACCAAAAAGGTATAATGTGAAATTGTTTTGAAGTGCCAAGAACGTAATCAGCACACCAACTCCATGTTTGGTTTTTCCAACCCAAATACAATTAATAAATTATTTTTCTAACAAATATCACATTTCCATTGAAAAAACAATCGTAAAGCAGACGTCTGGTTTAATGATCGTGATCTCTTACGACTTATAACGCCACTCCAATTTTCTCTTTTCTCGTTGAATGTCGCCGATATGGCTAATTGGATTTACTATAGAGACACAAATTTCAATGGATAAACCGTCAGAATGATTTATAACTGAATTTAGGACCGCATATTCTAAAAAATGTATTCCGGTCTACTGCAAATCATGTTTAGATTTAGGCTAAAGTTATGACAGAAATTAGCATTATGAGGTTTATTCAATTGAAATAGTATGTTTCCAGATGACACGCAAGATATTTAAGCACTGAGCATATTTTACTAAACCAAACATTAATAAATAATCACATAAGCTAATGAGGACACGGGAACAAACAAAATAATCTCATCATTTGATGCACTAATGACTTATAATCACACTTTATATTATTATACGAGCACTGCGTAAAATCCTGATAAAGCAACCCCTGAAACCTCTATTTTGGCTCAGTTATTTCGATGATAATTTCCTTCTCTGGCCACATGGTACTGAATCCCTGAAAACGTTAATTTCCGACCTCAATTCATCTGTCTCCTTAAATTTTACCGCTTCTTCCTCCCAAATCACCTTCCTAGATGTAAACTTATCATTTATATACAAAATATTCCACACTTCTGTGCATATAGAACTGAACAACAATACTTACATTATAACAGTTTCCACCCACATCACACCAAACGCTCCATTTCTTATTATTTTTCCATTAGAGAACACAGAATCTGCAATGACCCTGACTTCCTTGATAAATTTCTCTCAAATCTACACCATTACCTCCTCCAAAGAGATTATCTTGAATCCCTCCTAAACAAAAGGAACTGAAGACATGCTTACACTCCCAAACCTTCCTCCACCGCAGATACTCACTCCCTTTCAATTTGCACCACATACTTCCCTGGCCTAGAGTCTCTGAGATTAATCCTAAAAAAACATCAACCCTATCCTCAAAAACCATAATTCCACCACCAACCTTTTTCCGAAATGCCTCTCCGTTACTTTCAACCGCCTCCACAACTTATCAGATCTCCTCAAATCAACCAATCCACTCCTTAAATTCCCGCCTCGTGCCCAAACCACTCCCATTTCCTGCAATAAACCTAGATGCAAAACATGTCCTATTTTCAAAACCCGAATCCCATCCCTCTCCCAGAAGCATTTTTAATTCTCTCCCACCAATTCCATGCTCCTCAGGTACCTCCAGCAGTGTAGTTTACCTTCTGAAGTGCCAAGTATGCCCTGCCTTTTATATTGAACAGTGTACCACACCCCCCAATATTAAAATCAAAAACCATTGAGCCTCATGCAGGAATTTTTCCCTGATTGGTATGCTCCCAATCCTCAAACACGCCTCCGACCACAACATTCCGTTTGCTAAATGCTATAGTATATCCATCTTAGCATCCCTCCCACCCTATGATCCTCCACTGAAACTCAAAACAATAGAGCAAGCGTTCATCTGGCTCCTGGACCCCTGGAATTGCCCAGGTATTAAAATAAGACATTAATTATCCCGATCTTCACATATTTTCATCCCCCCTCCGCTCCCAACACCTTCCATATTATTCCCACACCTCTAAAAACTCCTCTCCCATCTCTTCCCCTCGCGAATATTTCCCCACCTTCCCCTTCCATCCGGCGTTTCCAACCCCTTCTGTTATAACCTTTTCCTCAGTTCCTTCCTTCCCTTCCTTGAGAAAGGTGGCTTTTACCACCAAAAATTCGAAAACGTATGAGTTTCTTTTCTTTGTATATAATCTGTGTTTTTGTCTCTATTCGCTAGTACTAACTTCATATATTATGTATTTAAACTTTTTCCCTGGAAGTTTTCGGAACATCGGAATTTTTAATTAAATGGCAACAGCTTATTATTTGATTAGCCTATTATTTTAATAAAAATGTCATTTTACTCCAAAGATTATCAATACCGAGCGAAGATAAGTTTTGTATGGATTGTGATTATCACCACTACTGAGGATATCATATCCTCTTAATCATTAATTGCCAACCTTTTCCCTAGCTAGTAGTGAAAATAATTTAACCTTGTGTCTGCACTACAGTTCGAAAAGTCCGTAATCCGCATCTGAAGAATTGCAGGGACCGGAACGTATATGTTTTTTGAAAGCATCGTTTGATCGCATTTAGTTTCAGATTTCTGGTCGCGTCCGGTGGTTCGCATATTTACGTAGGAAGCAAAAAGAGTACATGGCTCAATTCTCAGGTCAAGTGAAATTTTTGGGAGCTGCTATCCAATTTAAATTTCAAGCCACCCTAAACGTGTCTTGAGCCCAAGCCGGTACAATCGTTTAATTTCCCATTAAATTCGTTGAATTAACAAAGGACTTGCAGATTTCCTTTACCAAAATATTACCTTTTACTAGACAAGACGTGGGAATCAAGACATATATGTGCACATTGTTCCTTCTTGGATACCGACATCTCCTTAATTCAACCCTCTCTGACGGGTGTCCTCATATATCCTTCCCGAGATTGTCGTGGTTCATAGGTCGATGGCTAGGGAACGAAATATCGGCTTGCTAAAAATTATGCATTCCCCTTAAGGCTCACCCACTGTCATGCATCAATACCCCACCCAACGGGATAGCCACTCGCTTCATTCGCTTTTAAGGGATTCGACTGTGGGATACATTCATTGAATTCATTCGATCGGAGGTCGGCCCGGAATTTTCCAATCACGGATACGTATCAGCTGTTTTTTTCCGAGGGTGAAGGGTTCGCACGGGAACATCTAGTCCTTCCCCTCTTCGCACCAGACTCGTTTACTCGAGCGAGGGTTCGTTTGTTTTTTGTCAAACCTTCGTCTCTCACCTTCCCCGCATCTCACCTTCCCCCATCACCAACCCTCTTCGGGTCGCCCCCCCCCCCCCTACACTCTCTTTCGCTAACCTCTCTGCTCATCCACTCGCTCCCTCAAATAACAACAACTCTCCTTCCTCGCGCTGAATAATTCATGCACCCTCCATGTGTACCTCGTTTCCCTCCCCACCCTTCCCTGCACACACACACACAGACCTCTTCTTTGCCACCTCTCCTCGGCGCGGCGCCTTGCCCCTCCCGAAGTCTCGCCTTTGTACTCCACTCGACTGAAGGAGGAGATGCTCTCCTTCCTCCCCAATCCTCCGTCACCTCAATCCTTTCTCCCCGCACCATTTCCTATCTCCTCTCCTCGTTGCCGTCTCAACTCTATCCCATCCCTCAACCCCCGGCTTTGTTTCTCGTCCGTCACCCCGTTACCTTCGGGAGACTAGAGTATGACAATTATTCGAAGGATTCCTGGGGTAGGAGAGACCGAGGACCCCTCCACTCTCCAACACAGTATTGCCCCAAGCCGAATTTAAAGAACCGTGGGAAGTACTTCTGAGTCTATAAGGATGCTTAGGCATCTTAATTGGCTAATGTACACGGTCGGATATCGAGGGATCAGTGTTCGAATCTCGGACTAGGTGAATGATTCTTTCACACTGCGAATCTGACGAATTTTCACCTCAAATTTCCTCGGGATACGTACGAATGCATCACCCGCATGGAGTTGATCCACGAAATAAGGTCCGACGGGATTGGGTTGACGCCCGTGGGCCGTTTACGAGAGGAATCCCATGTTTGTAAATAAAACAAAACTGGGGATCCTAAAACTCGTTACATCATTGCTGAGATATATTGATCATATGTTCACATCTGTTTTCGGGGGACTCATCATCGTACAGAACTAAGTACATCGTCAAGGGACGAAACAGGACCATCACTGATTGACGCGCATCACGGTTTAGCAATGATATCCGTTTCCTTGTCGCCAGGGTGGTTGTTTTGTTCCATAAGCATCCTTCCGGAAACAGTAATATCTATGGCTCGAGTCTCAGGCCTGGCACGCTTCCATAGATCCAGGGTGACAGAAGAGATTCCAGTCTCAAGCTTGACCAAAAATCACCAACGATCAATTCATCCATTCACTTGGTTTTTGAAAATTATTTGTAGTATTTTTTTTGCTCGACTAGATCGTTGGGGATAGGGATGGTGCGGAAGCTAACGTACAGGCTTCCCACCGCGAAGGCCCGGGTTCAAATCCTTGATACAACAAATATTTTTCAATGGTATCCCGATCCCTACTTGAGGTGCTTTGTGGAGAGCACTTTGAGTGAGTACGCCGCCCGTCGGATGGGACGTTAAACTGCGAACCCCTTGGCGCCTTTCGACAACAGTAGACACCGGTAATGCCGACGCCGGGTTTCTCTCAACCATCCCTTACCACCCATCCCTAATGGCACAAATGACTTTAGCTGTCGGTCGCCTCCACAACAAAGCCAAAAAAAAACTAGATTATTTCATTTTTCTAACTAAGCATTGGATTATAAACACACACTTCAGAGGAATGGGAAAGTCAGATTGAGAAAAAGAGAAATTAAATAAAAAATAAAAGAATATTACTACGTTTCCTAGCATTATCTTTCCATCTCGGATGCTCTCTCAACATCCATATCCCTGTTGAACGTGCCCTAGGGAAAAACATTAGCATTAAGTGGCACAGTTTCTGTCGTAACATGATGGAATTCTTTCATTATGAAAGAAGTACTTTGCTTTACCACGTAGAATTTTTTTATTGCGATCTAGGTTTCGTTACAGTGTAACATCTTCAGGTCCTGAAGTTATTACGGTGTCACGAAACCTAGGTTGTATAAAAAAATTCTGTGTGGAAAAGTAAAGTGTCTTTTTACGTCATTAGCATTTAGGCTATTGTTTTCACTAAACTCGCGAAAACTGCGAAATTCACTAATAAAATCGTACAGGAACGTTCCTTGTCTTGTAATATCGTAGCAGCACGTGTTCATTAAGTGTTGATTAGCCTTCCAACGCTCTAAGTATTTCTCACAAACCAGAAAGTTGATGAATATCAGATGAATGCACAAATTTCTTTATTTGGTGGACACTCCCGACGTTCAAGTATTAAAATCATGGAATTAATTGACAATTTTAAAGCAAAATTTTCGTGGTAGACTTGTAAGTAGTGCTTGGTTGCTGCCTAAATCGTCCCGTTTAGAAAACCTGGGTCACAACTACGGAGATGCCCATCGAAAATACAAGTATTAAGATTTCCTGGTTACAAGAACTTCGAGGAAAATTGAATGATGGTAAAAGGAAAGAAACTAGCAACTCTCCCCAACGTTAATAGGTTTATTTTCATAGTTTTAAAGTTAAGAAATAACTCATCTTTATCTTCAATATTTAAACCAAAATTCAGGTTCATTGCTCCGATGCTGAAGGCAAAGTAGTTATGTGGGCATGTGACACATAAAAACTTAAAAGAATGCCTCGATATTGATGTTCTTTAAATTGAAATAAACTACTTAATTTTCATTTTTTAGCCCTGATGAAAAGGGTAAGTTTGCCTCAATATTTGTGGGGATAATCACAAACACGTATTATTATTAAAGGTATTCTTCTGTTTAAGTGTAGGTTTTGGATGGACACAAACTGAACTATGACGCACTTCTTTGCCCCTTCAAACAAAGCACAACCTGGCACCCTGTAATACAATAGACTATTTTTCACGTTTTTCATGCCATCTCACTCTAATCCATCCGTACAACAAGGCTATCCTTTTCCTCCTCTTACCTTGATCGCTTAAAGTCTTCCACTTTATCACAGTCTTTTGCATTCCGTTTCCAATCAAAATGCTCTGCGTACACTTTTCGTGTCTCCTTTGGAGCACAACAAACAATCTTCTTCCAACCCTCACCAAGTCAGGCACATCTACATTGATTTTCCTTTCAGTAAATTTCACCATTTCCATCCTTTTCCACACCGAAGTTCAAAACTCCTCAAACCTACACTTATCATGCTACCTCAACTAGCATGTTTCCGCGTCGTACAAAAGCACGCTCTATTTAAAAGTTTTAATAGGTTACAACAAATGTATGATAAAAAACTGCTAACATACATTAATTTAAAATCAAACGAGTAAAATGGAGTATTTTTAATAGTGAGGACTTCAGCAAGCTACTAATATAACATAATATTGCAGGTGTGCAGGTTTGAGCCAAAAAAATTAAAGGTTTATGAAAACATTTTAAAATTAATGCACGCAGCTTATCTGTAGATTACCTCAATAATCAGTATTTTCATTGCTGATCTAGTTAAACCATTTAATATGACATTCGATCTTATCACTATTCTGATCTTGATAGAATGCTTCTTGTTGATCTTTACTGATCGGAGACTTGGAACAAATATCAGTTTTTGATGGACAACTTCTACATTGCTTTGGAAAGATCGTTGAGTAAATGTTAATTTTTTTATTTAAACATTTTAGAAATATCTTTATGCGTTTTTATAAACCCAAGGAAGACTTTCTTGCTGTTTACAGAAACACCAGTTCATTCAATTTTCACATTTGTCCAGTGGTGATACGTATCAACGCCTTTCGTATATCACTATTTTAAGCGACTATTTAATCAGACCAATTATTGTCGACTGATATTTTTTCTTTACACATAAAAAGTTAAAAACATAAGCGTCACGATTATAATTAACAAAGAAGATTAATCATTTATCATCACAAGTTTAGTGAGAATAATTAGTTAGCAATTATTGGTGCATGGAGTTATTATGCGATTATTCTTTTGTTATTTTCCGTATTTATTGTGAAATTTTGCAGAGTACAGAGGATGGGTACCCGATAATTAAGGGTAAAATCCCTCACATTTCCCTGATAACAATTATAAGTTAAGCGAGCTTAATTGCTATAAATTGAGATCATCGGATATTTGAAAGCAGGATTAGGGAAAAGATGATTATGTTCATAAATTTCTACAAATCATATCCCCCTGGCAGCCTTTACGCTTCAGTTTGCGGTCTAAATATTCATTGTATTCCGGAGAAAAAAAAATAGGCGGAGAGGGTTGGTAAAATGCTATTAATTGATCAATTTTCACTGGGAGTTATGGGAGTCTCAATTGCAACTGGTAATACCTCCGTTCAAGGATTCGTGGACGCACTCAGTGAGTGCCTTGACGAAGTGAGCCACAGTTGACGGATTTGACCCTCTATTCCGTCTCTTTTCCGTCCTGGGGTAGAACAAAGCGATTTCGGGGGGGGGGTTCATTCAAGCCAAATCCTCTTTCCTTCCGTTGATCCTCGGTAAGAGGATAATGAGATTTATCCCGATTCACCGGGATACGGGTCTTTAATTTGTTCTAGTTTGACTTTTCTCAAGTCTCACGTTGACAGAGACACCATCAAAAGTTTTTCATAAGGTAAAATTTATGATTTGATCTCACAGATCATTGTAAATTAGTGACTCAAGTGCCCAAAGATACTTTGGTAAATCTTCATTTGGTGGAGTGAATAGTATTCCTATGAAATTATTTTGCCAACCTAAGAAACAGTTAAGATGAGACCGTGGCGGCAAGTCGGGTAATTTATCTTTCAGGGTTCTTTAACTTGTACGATGTGTCTCCTGATTATTATTATTATTAGGTAATATACCGGTTAAGGTAGGTTTTTGAATGGACACAACTATCAAATAAACATTTTTTAACTCCAAACAAAACCCAATCCAGCAAACTAATCTACATCAGGTCCCTCTTCATCTCTGAGTACTTCTTTCCTGCGTTCATCCCATCCAACATCCCTATCCTGTTCCTGCCCTTTCTTCGCTTGCCCAACGTTCTCCCCTCTATTACCTTCTTCAACATTCCACTACCGCTCAATACGCCTTTCATCCATTTTTCCTGCCTACATTGGATTTCCCTCAACAAACCCCTCTCCTCACCCACCATCTCCAGTACTTCCTCATTTGTTTTCCTCTCGGTCCATTTCACCTTCTCCATTCTTCTCCACACCCATATTTCAAAAGCCTCCAATCTACGTCTATCCTCCTTCCTTAGGTACCACGTTTCCGCGCCGTATAGAGCTAAACTCCATATCAGAGTTTTTACGAGTCTTGTCTTAACATCCCTACTCAACGTCCCCGTCATCAACTCCCTCCTTGAGAAAGTCTCCTTGCCTAGCGCAATTCTTCTCCTTACATACCTACCATTTTGACCGTATTGGTCCACAACACTTCAGAGATATGTAAAATGTTCTACCTGCTCTATTTTTTCCCCGCCTATTTTAATGTTTAGCTTAGCCTTTTTCTTCCTGGAAAATCGCATAACCTTGGTTTTATTAATATTGATTCTCATCCCATATCTATCGCACTGAACCTCCAATTCACTCAACAATGCTTGCAACCCCTTGGTTGACTGAGGAACTAATGCTTGGTCATCAGCAAACCTAACCGTGTCTCCTGATAACTAATGCTTAAATTTTAAGATAACGGTACGTTAAGAAAAGGAAATTAACCTTCACAGTCATTTCTCAAAGACTTTACTCAGACACTGTGCATGATCTAGTGAAAGTTGAGCAAGTAGTCACCATATTAGAGAATGAAATAGAAATTTGTGATAGCTTGGACTTTCACTGTCATACCATTGAAGGAGACAATATTTCATTACCAAGAAAAATAGATGACTTTGAACTCTCGAAAAGTCTGATTATTTCTGAAATTTCAATAGCGTAAATGGAGGCAGAGAGGGCTGATTAAGTTTCTCATTCAATGACACGGTTGTGGTATGCGTAAATATGACCCTGGACTTACCCTTTCCAAACCTATCAGTCAAGGACGTAGCCTTCATTGTCTATGCATGCCGACTCGTCGGCGAACTGCCTTGGTACACAAACCAGGGGCTATTCCCGGGGATAACCTGCCCTTGGCTCCTTCTGCAGCGGCAATTAACGCCGAAGGGGTCCTCCGTCAAACCGCCCCTTCGCACGCCAGCCTTTAGACTTTCCATTTCTCCAATATCAGGGAGAAGTGAAAGGAGGGTGAAGGGCGACATGGTGAAATGTGGGGTCGGTAAAAGGGGAGTAGGTTTGCTTCCCTTTTTAATCCACCGGTGCTAGGGAGGGAGGGAGGGAGAGGGAGGGGAAGGTAACACCGACTTCCGAGATAACACTCTTCGTCCCGTTTCGTGCCATGAAAGCAGTCGATGCAGAAGATATTAGAAGAGGATTGGACAAGGCCCGAGTCGCGTATTAAAACTCGTTGCATGCTAACTTGGCGGCGTGTCGTAGATGGCCTGGGACAGTCACGTTCCTTGAGAAACGATCGGCTGTTAAGAACTTGGTGATCCCTTGTAAGAGGAGACCCGCGAACTAAACCACCTGAAGCACCGAATGGAGTCATGTTAAACGAGGTCAATAGAAATGAAACATGACTAAGGCATTCTATTAAAACTGTGCAGCGTTGTTTTTCATGTCGAGCTTCACTCGGCCGATGCTTGAATCTGAAGTGAGAGATATCACGTGTTGATCGATTGATCTTGGTTAAAACATCAAGAGAATACAACAAAGGGCACGGAAATAATATTGTCAGAGGGGAGTGAATTACTTTCACTCCTCATTGCTCCCTTCTTAGCAAAAATGTTTCATGCGCTCCTATCGGTACAAATCAAGACTCAGGCTTGGTAGAAAACCAAGTATTCCGATGTGCCCAAAGAGGAAGTACATTCGAAGGAACGCGTGGAGTAATATATGATATATTTGATGCATACCTCTTTAAAAGGAGTGCGTAGAGTGATAATTGATACATTTGTTGCATCTCTTGAAAATGAGCCCTTAGCTCTTGTTTCTTCTACACATGATACGTATTTCTTGAAAAAAATCTAAGCGTGAAAAATTGTTAATAAAGCCATAAATCTTAGCAATTGTCACCATTTTAATGAAAATTACTTTTAACACCATCAAATAACAGACTTAGAGCCATTAGTTTACCAAATAAGAAGCGTAAAGAATACAATATTGCCATGGGTTATGCTCATTAGATTAAAAGCAACATTTTATATACATATATTTAACATTAAGAGCTTTGAGTAACTAAAACTCCTACGAAGTCCAAGTAACGTGGCTTTCTTTAGTTACTCTAGAATTATTTAATGTTTTCTCGAAAAATTGGTACATTACATGATACCAAGCTGAATGTATATGAGATGCGACTTAGCAGTTAGAAAATAATTCAGTTATGATAAGAAGACCTTAAATCTCAATGGACCTATTGGTATTAAGTCGATTCTGTAGAATTTTCATCAAACCGATTGAGAAATATACTCAAATTGGAAGTAGAATTTTTTGAATAAGTTCAAAACAATTTTCTACATAATTCATGCTTTGCAAAAATGCTTAAAAAATGCATAAAATTTATGGCAAAATAATATATTGCACATTAATAAATGAAAAACAGAATAAATTATTCCTCTGTGCAAATTACGAATAAAATGTTTGTACTTTTCTGAATCGATAAAATATATTTCGTAGAAATAAATCAACTCATTTGTATGGTGACTGAGATGGTATCCAAGCATCCATCCTATATTCCATCCAAGCATCGATTGTGGCCGTGGTCAACATAGTGCTCATGAAGGGTTGAGTATGACACGTGTAAAAGTGATCTTACATGTACACGTGCAATGGCATAAGGAGCCACTCCGGTGTGTAACGAAATTGGATTATCAAATCAATTCGTGCTGTTGTCAATTCTGCCTAATCGTCGCTTTAGATTTAATGTCCCTGTCATTAAGGAATATAATTATACTATTTTTACAATGGCTTGTTTCTTTAGGTATTTATGCGCCATAAACTTTATTGATTCAGGATTCACTCCGTGGCAGTTGCAAATATGCATTATAACAGAAGGAATAACCTATGTTTGCAAAGAACTTTACTATTTGTTAAACCACGTTTCACTGTGCCACGACATCTACAGGTATGAATAAGATTATAATTACGGATTAATGTACCATATATGAAATATTTAGAACATATCAAGGGTTCATTAACGCAAAGGCAAACTTCAAGTGTCAAACATCCAGTGAAATAGCCAAAGTCTATGATTCTTCTTGAACTTGAGTGATGGATGTGGTCCTACGCACTTCATGCGGTAGTGGGATACGAGTATATAGTATAACGAAAGGACTCCACATTGTAATGCATATGTATTAGTAAACTGTTGCTGAAGGGAGTTTTACAATTTTTAAAAGATATACACACTGAAATATAAATGGCAAGAGGAAGCAAAAAGATATATTAAAGTATTATCTTAATTTGATGTAATTAACTGGCATACAACCAATTCTAGAAATCGTGCGCTTAATTGAAAGACAATGTAAATGAAACGGATAATGTCTCAGATAATTTATTAGCCATTATCCTCTTCGGGACGGCGATTAAATTCGTCAAAAGAGATTTAATGCGATCTGAGCACGCTATGGGAACACAAATAATGACGGCAATAAAGAATGCCGTTCTTCCCTTTTCACAATCTAGCAAAGAAAATTCACATTCACTCCTCAAGTTTATCAACCTTAAGCTCATCAAATTTCCACTTTTTAGGGAAGATTTATGTCGCCTTTATAGAGACACGAGGCATAAAAAGTGTTCTACATTTAGGCAATAGCGTTTTAAATCTTCGTGCGGAGCGAGCAATTTCATGAGTCGAAAAACTGTGAGCCTGAAAAAATGGAAATAGAGACCGCACACAGCTGAAAAGAGGTGATTGAGACATTCAAATTATCGCAAAATGAAATTGACGAAAATGGGCGCAGAGGAATTCATTTTCATTCATAAATAGTTGTCAGGAGGATCTAATAACTTAAAATAGTAGTCATAACAAATGTTATAATAATTTCAAAGCTCTTGGAGCCGATGGAGGTGAAGTTCAGCAGTCTAAGCCATACAAGTAGATGCACGATGACAATACGCGAGTATATACTTAAAAAAATCAGGAAAAACTCTTGAAATAATTAGCTATTTAAAAACAGATTCTGAATATATAACCATACACTTTGTATATTATGATAAAACACGCGACTAAATGTTTTCTTTGCGGGTGAAGAATAACCGTCTTAAACACCAGTGACGAATATCGGAGCGATCCCTCAATAAATGGAAATCCTAGCAAAGATTCACGTTGCTCATACAAATTTGGTTTAATTCTGAATTATCAGGAAGGAAAATAATTACTTTCTCATAGTATACTCTGACTTCCCGCGTTATGTATTATTTGTAAAGTCTCTGACCATCCAGGCAGATTTCGCTTAGGTGGTAACCCTGAGAATTTCAACCACATCTTGAAATTATTTCTTGTTAGTTACCCTTTTAGCCTACTATCCTTTCAAAAATATAATAATGAAAATTAATAATAGATAATTAATCATTTTCATTGCATATGCAATCGTTTTCAATATATTTAAAATATTTGGTAAAATATAAATTTTAAGTATGTGGCAGTATGCACACAATTACCTTGCGTAAAAAGATGAATATTTTTATATCTTCATATTGTTTTCTATGTAGTTGCTCCCCCGATAAAATTGTAAATTTTCTCCCGGATAAGTGTGATTTAACGTAATTAAATTCAAATAAAATCAAATCACTTCTCTCAAGCCTCTTTTGCTAGCGTTGCATTGCGCGAATTGTACATGCAATACGAGGATGTTCTCTAAAAAGAAAATAAGCTGTGGGGATAATGATATTCACTCCCTTTGTAGAGTTTACAGTCCGGTTGATCCGTTTGGCGTAATAGGATTTAACTCATGCGAGAGATTTAACTCTGAGCGAGCTAGTTTCCAGTTAAGTGTGTAAAACTGAAGCGGATTAGTAGGCAACAATAAAACTTGCGAAATCCCGCATCTCGCAGAACGCATTCGAGCTATCTGGAGCCTGAGCTTGTGAAAAGGAAATAAATGACTATGTTAAGATCTCCCTCCTCCTTTTTTTTACCTTTCACTCAGGTTATCTTTGTCGTGCCATGATGAACTCTCCAGCATCTCTCATGAGTGCAAAAGAAGTTCAGAAACTATACACTGCCTTGACAACATTCGCTCCGGTGTTAGGTCGTTTTCTATTTTTCACCCTTGGAACAACAGTAAACCGTGTTAAAATCGTCAAGTTGATAGTCAATAAAACACTCATAAGAGCAAGAGTATACGTACGCGTTAAAATTTAATGGCTGATTTTAAATGGGTAATAATTAGCGCATCAAAAGATATAATTGCCGAGAAAGTGATGGGGAATCAAAGGAGATTGCTAGAACCGGGTCCAATAGTCATTACTACAGTCATCAACACAACACATTAGTTTGTCTTCGTAATTCACACGGCTTCTGCTTTGATTGTAGTGGTATGGACGGACAATCAAAAATCGAAACATTCTGTCTTGCAAGTCAGTCAGTTTACAGCTTTGTTCACCATATCAAGGATAAAAAGAAATCAGATTTGGTGTGAAATAGCGTATAGCTGGAGGGAATCAACGAAGGAGACGCTGAATAAGGATATTAAGAACATAACGATAACTTTTATAATGATAACTTTGATATAGTACCTGGTTTTTCACGGCGCACGAATATTGTCATTGAAGTAGGGTGATAAACGTAGATTGAAGGCTTTTGAAATGTGGGTGTGGAGAAGGATGGAAAAGGTCAAGTGGAGGGAAAGGAAAACAAATATGGCGGTTTTATTTATATGGATCCAAAGGGGACACGAAAGTTTGATGCAAAGCGCTTTTATTTTATGGGACGTTGAGGATTGTAATATAGGGGATAGCGTTAGGCATATGAATTAGGGAGAAGGAAAGGATAGGCATGTTGGAATGTTCGAAGGGAGGGAGGAAGTATTAGGAATTGAAGAAGGGTTTCTTATGTCGGATATCAGGTTGCGATTTGTTAGGAGGGAAAATATGGGTGTTATTATTCAGTCTGTGCCCATCTAAAGTTTGCATAAAACGAGGTACCACCTTATCTTATCCCTGAGGGGATGAAAAATCTCTGGATTGTACAGGATAGAGAAGAATGTAAGAATAGGCACATACACGCACGATTATTTCATTGATATTGATCGATATGAGGTATAATAATGCGATGCGCGCGATGTAATGTGCGGTGCGGTAATAGTCGAAATCTCATAGTCTCAAAAATTACCGTCTTAAATAGAGTCCAAAATAAATTTTCGAGAACGTATCAACTATAACATTGATCTTAAAGTGTTAATAAACTGATTATACACATCATATCCGTTAACGAAGTAAGCACTAATGGGCGTTAAATTATTTTTCACCCGTTTTCATTGATTTATGAACTAAGGTGACAGTTGACTGTCTCATTCGTGCAGTCACGATTCAAACTACCAGCGTCAATTGCACTCCAAGTCAGCCAGCTCTTCCCCAACACCGTCTCCTTTGCTCGAACCATATCACATGCGATTCTTCCGCCCAAAAACCCCTCCCGTTCCACTGCCAATGGAACTTGAACCGACGTACTTGGAACTTGAATTATATAACTCGGAACTTGAGAATGCCAATTGTGGACGATTAATGTAAAATGATAAACGTTTTCGAACATAATCTCAATCATAGTAAAACTTCAAAGAAAACGCGGGAGATACTTTCAACGGAGTCATCCTCTGATGCGCATTACTATACAAAAATTGCAAAGCGTGAAAATTTGTCGCCTTCACCGGGATCACTGGTCCCATCCCACCCTGATCAAGGAGAATGATTTTCACACTCTGAAATAGTTACACTATACTAAAATTTCCTCTTGCATCGGGTACTGTGATTATATTCGTAGAGAAATATTCACCCTTGGACTAAGCTATTCTTAAATGTGCCTAAAATGCATTCGAAAATCCTTTAGCGCTAACCCATATTTAGAAAATTTACTAACACCGACTAAGAAACTCTTTCTACAGGGTCGCACCCAGAAGTGGTAGGACTGATTTTTTTACAAGAATTTTATTGACGATATACTTACATCGACTTAATAATCCTCAAAGTATGCTCCTTGAGCTACTACACACTTAATATAGTATAACGTTGCTCCCATTCCCCGTACGCCCGCTGGAAATTTTCTTTGGGGATGCCGTTGATGACCCTCGTCGAAGCCTCTTGAACGGCCTTTATCGAGTCAAAACGTCATCCCTTGAGCTGTCTTTTCATCAGGGGAAAGAAGAAGAAGTCCGGTGGTGCCAGATCGGGAGAATAGGGCGGGTGCGGCAACGTGGCAACGCCGTATTTGGCCAGGAGCTGTCTGACGACGAGCGCGCCATGGCACGAATTTTCGGCACCATCTTGGCGCACACCTTGCGCATGGCCAAATCCTGTGAAATAATGCGTTGGACGTTGGATGCAGACAGAATCAACTGATCTGCAATTTCTTCACTGGTTAAGCGTCGGTCTGTGTTCAGCAGTGTCCTCACTCTGTCCACATTCGTGTCGGTTCTTGCCGTCGACGGCCGTTCGGAGCGATGGTCGTCTTCAACGAGCTCCCTACCCTCTTTAAACAACTTGTACCACTGTGGAACGGCTTAAGGTAGTGTCCCCATAAGCCTGCTTGATCATATCGAGGGTCTCAGTTGCCGTATTCCCGAGTTTCGCACAAAACTAAACGGAATAACGTTGCTCTGAATTCAGATTCATTTTGTTTTTCGACGCGGACAAAAACCGGTGTCCTCACTCAACGACAGCCCGCAGGCGACTGAGGTTGGTGTCGGTCTGTTGATAAGAGCCCCCTCCACCTTACCCTGACAGGCAGACCCCCCTCCACCGCTCCGTTCGCGCCAGAGAAAATCAGTACAACTATTTTTGGGTGCGACCCTGTAGTATTTCAAAATGGATTGGTTCAAAATTTAGCAGCGGTTAAGTATGGCCAAACGTACAAAAATACAAAGGCTATTCGTCAAATATATTTTGTATGTGACAGTTGAATGAAGGAGAAAACAAACGAAAAACTTGGCGGTAGGTAATTATATTTTCCGACAATTGGCAAGGGGAAAAGGATCAAGAAAACCTTAAGGTGCGCGGCCTTACTCGGATAATGTAGCCATTTGGACGGATCGACTAAGTTGGGCAAAAAGAAAAGCACACAAAGAAAGGAGGCGATTGGAAGTGTTCGGCGGAATTAAAGGGGAGTTTAACTGATTCCGAGAATGGAGACGGGTATTTTCTCCGCCTGATGAATCCGCGGCGCAGATTTCCTGAGAAACATCCGATGCATTAAGGGATCACTCCTCCGAGGTGAACGATTTTATTTTTCCCTACTTTCCATTTCTTCACTCCTGTTCTTGGAAAATCGGGGAGGATTAAACGAGGGTGAAGGGTGATCGGCGAGAGAGAGAGAGTGAATGAATACATCCGCAAAGGGATCAAATTATTGCAACAATATATTAAATAAAATTACATCACTCAATATTTCATGAGAATTGAATCCACTCTGGGACGGAATATGCTTTCACAAACTAAAATGTAGTACTTTTAAGATGTGATTCTTATTAAGGCACAGGGAAAGGAACTGGCCCCCCTACCCTGATGTGTGAATATTCACACGCCGTCGGGCTTGGTACATGGGTGAGCTCTACCATCACCTACTAAACCGACCTTCAGGTTGATTACTGTGTTTATGGTTTTTATTAAAAATCATTATTCTTAGATTCAGTGAAACATTTAATCAATGCGAGGTAATTCACCAATTAAAAACAGGCTTTGGACGTACCATTACTAAGAATTGCGTGCAAATTTTCCTTGTTTTTCCTACTTCCCTCCATAATTCTTTTTACTCCCAATGTGTTCCTATTATCTCCCTTCCCCTTCCCTGTTTACACAGTATTTCACCTACTATAATAGCTATCAACAATCTAATATATCTATTAATCCTTTCGAATCATCTTTTCTACATGCTCTGGATTTCACCCATTACTATTGAAATTACCTATGAACCACCCTGTGCTACAAACCATTATTGCTTACTTTGAGCCAAGCTCTACCCCAAAACCCAGCCTTAGCGCTGATTGTAATTTTTTGCAGACATGAATAAGAGCAAATAATAAAAATAGGAAAGAAATAACATAAATTTTGGTAGACTTTGACGAACCATCAACCAATCAACAAACCAAAAACAAAACATATCTCTAAAAATAATAAATGAATGTTAAGTTGACAAAATTTGCCCAGGGAAAGTATGAATCTTTTATCCCAGTAGTCCTAATGAAGGAGCATACGGTCGCCAAACATGTTGGGTAAAAGTGGATGCATAACATATTGGTCCACTTCGGTGAACGATGGGGATTAGGTTGTGAGGTAGATCCGGCTTCGAACACCCGGTTTCATCACCCGGCGTCGGCAGGAGTTTTCATAGGGGGTACGGATCCCTTCTTGGGTACCGAATGAAAAACCGCTCGAGTGCATAAACCGTCCGTTAGATGGGAATTTGGATTTCGTGATCCTAAGGCGTCCCCCGTTTATAAAATAGGCTAATGTCGACCTAATGGGTATTTATTTCTCCACCAATTATTTCCCCTATTCCCTGATTATCCCACAACACCATATTTCTCACCTATACCTAATGACCCGAATGACCCCAGCTGTCGGGTCTCTCTTCCAACTCTACCCAATACCACTCATGGATGACAATTTCGCTCTCACATTTAGGTAGCTTCTTCAGTTTCAAAGTTAAAAAGGACGCACAAAGAGTCAAGCGAGCGCAAGGGTAACCCGGAATGACATGGACCCATCTTCGGGTACCCTCGTAAACCTCCCCGGGCGACTTACAAGAGTATTAGCGAAGCGGAATGTAAGGACAAACACGCAGCTATGTATCATGACGGTCACAACGAACGTGAGGAAGAGTGGGGGTTTGGGAGATGGAGAAGGGGAGAGCAAGGGTGAGACGGAAGAGCGTTCTGGGTACACACACGCTCGAAGGAGAAAAAATGCGAGATGGAAGTCGCGGGTAATTGCGCGGGAGAGACAGGGCGTGGGGCGAGAGGTAGATTGAGGAGAGAGAGAGAGGGAGAAAATGGGAGGGGATCGGAGAAAAGAGCGGAAGGGACGTGGAAAATGGGCGGTGGAGAATGGAAAGGGGTGGGGGATGTTTAAGGCTCCGAGATTAGGGAATTTAAAGCACGCGGGAGGGGCGGATGGGGAGACCGGAGGTGGAAGTTTGCGAGAGGAGGGACATTCTGAGAGGAGGGGGAGAATTGGGCGCGGGAGAGATAAGAAGAGGACCTGGGATGGGTCGGAAGGGGACGGAAGGCCGCGAAGGCGAGGAGGGGTTGAGGAGGGTTTGAGGAAAAGTTAAATAACGAGCGCATTGCGTATAACGACGGGATTGAGGAGTGCGAAAAGTAATTAAGCGAAAGGCTTTTGCCACCGTCCCAACCTCCCCTCAAGTTCAAAGCCCTCTCGGAAGGTGGATCATTGTTTGCAAGTGAAATGCGCCCGGGATTTTTTTCCCCCATTTTGTTTTTTAATAATCCACATGGACATGAAAGAGAGTAAGAATTCAATTGCACGGAGGAAAAGAGGAGAGGATTTGAGGCCAGATTCAAAAAGGACCTTTTGCTTGCGAAAACGATGTCCCCACGAAAAAATAGCGCATTTTTTTCGGACGAGATGAATCGCGGTATTTTCTGAATTTATATGGATAGGGGAGCAGAGGAAAGAGGACAGACACCCAGTCGCCACAGATGTGCTGCGATGCATATCTGTTTACCGGTTCCCATAGTTATTCGTTCTATATTGCGAAGCGAACAGTTACTTAGGTAAAATAACACGGTGCTCGGGAGCGCAAACGCATTCATTACCCTCGGGGTCGGCGTCATCATTTCAGCTAGTTAGTGTGGTTTGGTTCCAAGGATTTGTTTTTCAGAATAAAATATCTCTGACAAATCAATTCTGAGGCATTTTTAATTTTGCTAGATTACAGTGCAGTAGTGGCATGTTAAAAATCTTTCGTGGGTCCGAAATACCCTCGTCCGTTTTTTCCGTTGAGAAGAAGCATAATTTCACCATCCAAGATGGTGAAAAAACACTTCTACTTATTTGCATTCTTCCAGAAGACCAGAAGATAGAAATATATATAAAACCATAAACACAGTAATCAACCCGAAGGTCGGTTTAGTAGGTGATGGTAGAGCTCACTCATGTACCAAGCCCAGCGCCGTGTGAATATTCACACATCAGGGTAGGGGGGCCAGTTCCTTTCCCTGTGCCGGTTATGGTTTCCCAGGAAGATCTGGTACCCGAAAAATCAACTAGCTTGGGTGGAGCTGCAGGTGCCCAAAGTGCCTTGCCCGGGAATCGAACCCGGGACCCTCTGGTCAGCAGTCCAACGCTCTACCCGCTAGACCACCGCGAATCGCATATATATATATATATATATATATATATATATATATATATATATATATATATATATATATATCTATATATTCGATTCCCGGGTAAGGCACTTTGGGCACCTGCAGCTCCACCCAAGCTAGTTGATTTTTCGGGTACCAGATCTTCCTGGGAAACCATAACCGGCTCAGGGAAAGGAACTGGCCCCCCTACCCTGATGGGTGAATATTCACACGGTATATGTATATATATATATATATTCACTTTCCCGGAAAAGCCACGAACGTGCACAATGAAACTCCCTAAATAGTCACAGCAAACACAGAAACCAAAACACACAAAAGAGGGAGTCACTAGTTCTCGAATTTTCGGTGGTGCAACCACCTTTCTCAAGAGGAATTAGGAATATAATATACATATATCTTTGAAATTGACGCTCTTCAGCGACGCACAAACACACAGATACAAAATATTCGACACCCAGAAACACAAAGAAAGGACACTAAAAGTATTTATTGACGTTTCTACGGCTCGACCTGGTTCAGATGACGACGGTCGAGCTGATGAAACGTGAAGAAATGCTGTGAGTGTCCTTTCTTTGTGTTTCTGTGTGTCGAATTTTTTGAATCTGTGTGTTTATATAGATATATACATACATTATATATATATATATATATATATATACTATATTACATTACATCAAATTTATCACATTCAATCGTTCAGTTTACAATATTTTATTATAATAGCAACCGATTATTTTTCCGTATATTTTTTCAGTAAAAATGTACGTGCTATATCAAATCGCGTTGGCATAGCACTAGAATATGTCTCCATACTTCCTTTTCTCAAAATCTCTCGAAGGATCCGGGTTCGAATCCCGGTCAAGGCGAATGATTTTTACTCTCTGAAATTGCTGCATTATAATGAACACATAGCGGATGACTCCGTTAAAAGTTACTGTTGCGGCATCTCCCGCAGTTTCTTGGAAGGTAATTACCTATTTTTTAGACTCTACGACTGCGTGATTAAATTAATAAAACGCCTTAAAATAAAATATTAGAATTTTGACCTAAAGCGAACTGCAGTGCATACATGTACATTCCATATTCTCAACAGTGTGTGAATAAGACAGAGGCAAAGAAAAATGATGCATAGTCCAACCCATCCATTTAACTAAATTTCCTAAGCAATATTCCGGCTTCAAGTAAAAGAAAAACTCTGACTAATAGTGGAATGTGTTACATTTGGTGAAAAAAATTTTAATGCCAAAAATCCCCGTGAGGTTTTTAGGACTGTAGTTTTGTACGGAGAGAGTATCAAAGTAAAAGGATGAAACAATGAGAATACCATAAGGTGAAAAGCTAATTACTTATCCTTCTACTTAGTTTTTCAATTTAAAGTAAAATTTTACTAAATAATTTTAGACGGTAAAATTTTTATATAAGCTTGCACAAATTTTGACCTAGACTCTTTACAAAGGAGAAAAATATTTTTCTAAAATTAATATTCTCTCTTAATACATGCAAATAAAAATGATAGAAGAGCATTCCTTTACCTAGTGTGAAAGATTTTGTAATTTTAATATTACCATGATGAATAAGAAGAATAGAAGCACATTTAGACTTCCTTAGATCATTAATAGGATGCGTCGTACAATAACTCCTTAGAAAATACCAGAGATGGCGCTCGTAGCTTGGGAAAAGGCTTTACTCCTGTATTTACGACTGTGTAGTTTCTTAAAAGAGTTTAAATGTAGCCGTAGATAAAAGTCAATTCAGAGTTTTCAAAATGATTAAGACCTCAGGCATGTCACAAGGTACGGAGAAGGTTTTCAATTTCACACGAAAAATTAGGCGTGAAAGAAATCTCGTAAATATGGATGCTGAGAATGCTCTACAAAGTGGACAATTGACGCGGCAAGTAAGGTGTATTGCATGGAACTTTTCTTTCCTACAATATTTCCCTGAATATTTCTTCCTACTATTTAAACGTGGGGAGTATTATGCACTGTTGCTCCACAAGTTAAGCAGAGAAATCAGGAAAAATCAACATCCTCATGAATGAAAAAAAATCTCTTCCATCGAGAAATTCCACCACCTGCGCAGTGTCGATGGTGACAATTATGGCATTAAAATTCGAATTGTTTCAACGATCATCGTATTAAAAAAAATTGTCCCTAGTCACTTATTTATTTCCAAACTTAAAAAAATTAGCTTGGCGGAAAAGGATTCACGTCGAATAAGGAGGCTATTACAGACATAGATGCCGAGTTTGCGGTCCTTCCGAAATCCTACTTTATGGACAGCTCGGAAAAGAGTTTTACTCAGAAGATGGAGCTTAATTCCGTCGAAATTATCAAGAAATAACGTGTGAGTGTTCCTTTTATGTGTTCTTTTATGGTATGTTCCTGTCAAAACTACTTTTTCATTGGGGCGAGAAATACTTCAAAATTATTTGAAACCAAATTTATTACATCTACAACGACACTCTTTTTGACATGCTATGGAAGAAATGTATAATCCAAGTAATTATTATTATTATTAGGTAATCTACCGGTTAAGGTAGGTTTTTGGATGGACACAACTATCAAATAAACATTTTGTGACTCCCCACCTAGAAAACTAATATATATCAGATCCCTCTTCATCTCGGTGTACTTCTTTCCTCCCTTCATCCCGTCCAACATCCCTATCCTGTTCCTACCCTTACCTCGCTTGCCCAACATTCTCCCCTCTATTACCCTCTTCAACATTCCACTACCGCTCAATACGCCTTTCATCCATTTTTCCTGCCTCCATAGGATTTCTCTCAACAAACCCCTCTCCTCCCCCACCATTTCTAGTACTTCCTCATTTGTTTTCCTTTCGGCCCATTTCACCTTCTCCATTCTTCTCCACACCCACATTTCAAAAGCCTCCAATCTACGTCTATCCTCCTGCTTCAGTGACCACGTTTCCGCGCCGTACATAGCTACGCTCCATATCAGAGTTTTTACGAGTCTTGTCTTAACATCCCTACTCAACGTCCCCGTCATCAACTCCCTCCTCCTTGAGAAAGCCTCCTTGCCTAGCGCAATTCTTCTCCTTACGTCCCTACCACTTTGACCGTATTGGTCCAATCCAATCCAAGTAATATGTTAGAATATTTAACTAATAAAATTAAAAATAAAAAAATAACGGGATGGCTATTTTTAATATTATTATTTTGATTACTTTACACATTTTTACATCATGAAAGTTGAATAAATTTTATGACCTCCGTGATCTCTTTATTTAAATTATTTACAGATCGATATAAATAAAACCCCCGTTTTTCCTGTTATTTGTATACAATTTCATTTTGATATATTGAATGTGAAATTTTTGCCACAAAATTAATGAGAACAAAGAATTCTGAAGGAAGGAAGTTAATTCGACTTGTGGCGCAATACAAATTATCAATGAAATAAAAATTTAAATGATAAGGATGTAATTAGACCATCGTACGAAACTTTCTCCTTTACTTCATTTTTACAAGCAAACGAAGATCATTGCTACATCCAACATTAACCAGCATCTTTCCTTTAAGATTGAATACTCTGATGTCTACACACATTAACGGTCAGAACGTACCCCGGCGTCATTATTTGTATTTCCCGAGCAATT
The DNA here is from genome assembly GCA_037158775.1 of Hetaerina titia. Taxonomy (NCBI): domain Eukaryota; kingdom Metazoa; phylum Arthropoda; class Insecta; order Odonata; family Calopterygidae; genus Hetaerina; species Hetaerina titia. The sequence goes on from CM073771.1 coordinate 51,006,924, forward strand.
TTCGTTTGAGAATATGAAGCTATCAAATCTTACGCTCAGCCTTTCACGCGGAATGCAAAGGGACAACGAGGGAAAAATTACAAGGAAATCTTTTCATCAGCTCCACAAAAAAGGTCCAACTTTGAGTAGCGAGGCCAAACACCCAGCATACATTCATACTCCCACATTCATAATGAGTGTATGTGAACCTAAGCATGAGTAAACGCAAACGTATATACGCGCAAAAACACTCAATCCTACAGACGCAAAATTCTTGTCGAGGAGTGCTGAAAACGGAGAATGGGGGGAGGGCTAAAGTGATCGATAAAAATGTAAAAACGACGAGAGAACCCGCTTCAACAGAAACGCGTTCACTCGCCTCCATTCTGAAATCCCACAATGCGATCCTCCTCTTTCTATCTCTCTCTACACTCAAGGACGAAGGAGGATATTATATCGTCCTCCGCGAAATTTAATTCAGTAAATCGGTGCATTCTTCCCTCACTCTTATTTTACGTAAACAATCTGGAAAAAATTTATTTCGTACTCTTCATATATATATGTATGTCACTCGCTCTCTCTCTCTCTCTCTCTCTCTCTCTCTCTCTCTCAGAGAGAGAGATAGGATTTGAGTGAAAGAGAGAGATGAGATGACTGAGGGAAGGGGTACAGAATTCTACCCCGATGGGTCCTCAACTGAGAGTGAGGACACGTGGAGCGAACTAGAGGGCTGAGAGAGAGGTGGGGGTAGAAGAATGGACGTGGGTGAGAGGGGCTATACAGGAGAGGGGAAGAGAAGTGAGTTCAAGAGAATGACGAGTAAGAGAGGCAGGAAGCAAGGGAGATTGGACGAGAGGGTGACTTGAGATAAGGGAAGGAGGAAAATATAAGAGAAAAATGAGAGAGATACGTTTCGAAAAAAATTATAAATGAACGGAAGGCAGGAGCGGATGGTCTGAACAAAAGAAAAATTTTACCGCAGTATTCATTTGACATTCTCGAGCTCGACAATTTTTCACCTTGGACTCATTTCCCTACATTTCACTCTTATTCATGTTGTTCAGGAACAAAATCACTCGAATGATTCGGAGAGTAACTAACGGGTATTATTATGAAATAAGATGAAGAATTTTGCGTATGCTTAGCACTTAGCATGCGTAATTTTTTTTAGAATTATTAGTTATTTTCATCACATGCACCGTCCAGAAGGTGAATAACCACAGTCGAAAAGTGGTAAACCGTCAAGTGGATTTGCGCCATTATTTCCATCTATGGAATCAGGACAGAATAGGATAATAAATGTAGAATTGTGGGAAGTTTGACATGTTCTATTCGTTTAGAAACTACGAAGTGGGTTCAAAAAGTAACGGACATTTTAAATTATGCAGAGCGCACCATGACTTCTTGCCACAAGATCAAACGATCAATAAAGAGTACTACTTACAAGTTGAACGCCGTTTGCGTGAAGCAATAAGGAAACAATTTCCATATTTGTGGCAAAACAATTCCTGGCTTTCGTACCACCAGGATAATGAATCCTCCCACACCACTCACTGCTTGTTCGTGAATATTTAGCCAAAAACAGCTCTGCCATTGATGTCCCAGCCTCTGTATTTGTCAGACATGACCCCATGTGACTTTTTTTCTGTTTCCAAAATTAAAAACGTTGTTAAAGGACGGTCGTTTTATAAGCATATAAGTAGATTCTATTAAAATCGTATCACTGAGAGTGCTTAAACCTATACCAAAGATCGAATTCCAAGTGTCTCGAGGTTTGGAAAAAGTCCTGGCATTACGAGTTTATAGTATCTTATAACAAACAGGAACAACTTCGAAGGGAATAAAATTGCTATAGACGGAAAAATAAAATATATCCAAATCACTCCAATTTACGTTATTCATTGAACACACCTCGTTTACATAAAATTGCGATGAGTTGATAGTTAGATAAACGTAACCTAAGGGAATATATTTCTGTCTTCTACATTTATAAGCGTTCAGACGACAGATTGCGTTAAGCACTGAATTATACTGTGCGTATGGGATACGTTCAAGCAATGAACGTATGTATATGCGTTAAATTTGGGTAAACAGGAATACTCAACGTCCCTGTCATCAACTCCCTCCTCCTTGGGAAAGCCTCTTTGCCTAACAAGTTCTTTTACCTACGTCCCTAATACTTTGATCGTGTTGGTGCAAAAAGCTTCCAAGATACGTAAACTGTTCTACCTGCTCTAGTTTTGGCCCTCCTATTTTAATGTTAAGCTTAGCTTCTTTCTTTCTGAAAAATTGCCAAACCTTTGTTTTATTAATATTGATTCTCATCCCATATCTATCGTACTGAATTTCCAATTCGCTAAGGAATGCTTGCAACCCCTTGGCTGACTGAAAATTCAGAGCTTGGCCATCAGCAATTGTGACTGACATTGCACATCACACGTGCCTCTCTCCTTTCTAAACCCAAACTGGTCATCCCCTAAGTGATCATTGCCGTGATCTCTATCCTTTTGTTGATGATCCTGAGAAGAACTTTAGCTGCGTGGTATATCAGACTTATTGTTCTGTAGTCCTCACATGATGTAGCCTTTACCTTTTTTGGAATAGGAACGAACACTGATCTCACAAAATCTTCCGCCCAGATTCCTTCTTCATAGATATAACTATCAGTCCATATAGAGCCTTCTTCCCACATTTTCCGAATCATTTTAGTAGTTCCGCAGGAACGTTGTCTACCCCCACGCTCTTATTTAGTTTCTTATTCCTTAATGCTCTTTCTATCTCATCGTCAAGTATGCCTGAACCTAAGCTACCTTCCTCTACGTCATGTTCCTTTTCTATGTCTAACCTTGTTTGCCGAAGTTCTTTGCCATACAGTTCTTCTTTATAGTCCTTCCATCTCACGTGGATCTTTTCTGTGCAAATATTATCTTACTCGACCTATCCCTAACTGTTAAGATAAATCTTCCCTTCTTACTTCCCGATAGTGATTTAACTTTGCCCTATGGTACTTAGGAGTACAATATTTATTTTTTACATCAGTCCGAAAACAGCACTTCGACCTTTACATCGGACTTTGGAAATGAACATCATAATTTGACAATTGCATACATCCAAGCCCTAGATGGAGGAAAAACCACCTTGGTGGGATTTGAACCCGCGACCTCTGGATTGGCATAACAGGACGTTACCCCGCCGCCACCGGGGCCGGCACCGGCCGGCTATGAATTATTGCATCGAGGAAAAATACTTTTTTGCATTAAACTGATCAATATCTTTGCTATTCTCATTGCAGGAATGAATGTACCTCTTGAAAATATGAAACAGACGTAAAACACAATTCTATCTGTATAAAAGTTGGGTAAGGCGAGAGAAAGTTACAAGCATGATTTGATTGAGCAGGGGGCCATATCAAATCTCAGGATTTTTTCGGTTGTCGAGATTTCCTTGTAGCAGTGAAACGATATGCAAATCCATCATGGCTTGATTAGAGTCACCAAAAACCTTAAACCCTTCACTCAAGGATGAAATTATTTCGAAAGAATGAGCCGGGAAAGAGGGAAAATGGAAGACGCAGCGAAAGGCACCTACGTGATGAGACTATAATCCACCTCTCGACTGATTGCGGCATTCAAAAAATTTTGTTCCCCACCGAGTCTCATCGCTTCGGCTTGGCACTGCTACCGACGCCACGCGCATTTCAAACATATTTTCGGACCTCCCGTTCTTGCGTGTTTCGCCCGTGGGAGTGATGACCTAGGGGAGCGATGTGTGCAGTGACGAGAACATTAATTCTCTCCCGCCTGCAATCCGCGCGGGTAAGACAAGTGGGGGCAGCCCGTTCGAATCCATTATCCTCACCGTGCTCTGAGAAATTAATATAAGGGACCGGTCCTCCTTTTCAATAATGATTCCCTTTGTTGTTTTATCCTGCTGTCCTCTCCGAATGGGAGAAGGTGGGGCCGAGGTGTTGGTGGGAATACGATGCTCCCCCAATGGGGGATGGGTTGGGCCGGCTAAATAGTTTGAAGTGGAAGACGCTGCTTGACGCAGACGAGCAACATCCGTCATAATTTCTGAGTAAGTTTTGGTCCGCACCCAATGGAATTCCGCAACAAGACCGGCGTCACTCACTAACGTGTGAAATGGAAAAGGTATAGTAAAACTAGAACTAGTAGAACGGAAATGGAAAAGGTATAGTACGGGACGGAAAATATTATCCAGTAATTTTTTAGTTCATTATGAATCCGAGAGGTTTAAGATGATGAGAAACTTTTTTAAATGATTATTCTTACCCAAGACTCGTTAAAGTTTGGCTGTGGTCCGAGAAGCGTTTAAGAAGATGAATTATTAGTATGATCTCCTTATACGTTCATAATTTTCTTAATTCCACCCGAACAATATTTTTTAAGTTTTTGATGCATTTGGCACTAAAGCTTGTGACAAAAACCACCAAATTCACAAAAAATTAACTGATGTGTTAATTACTGAGTAATAGTTATAATATGACCACAAGAACAAAGTCTGTAGTCATATTTTGATGAACTTATTGAGCGGAAAAGAAACCAGTCACACGTTCCTTACGGAAGAATCGAAATACTTGATTAAATGTTTTCGTAGCGTAATGTTTTCCTTATTCATAAATTAATATTAAGTATTACTCAAACACTTTTGGGGTCGGTTCTACCGTAAGCACGAATTACATTAGGCGGCATTCTAGTCCCGTGCGTAGTTTTACGAGCTGCCATCAGAGTCGTTCCTCGCCGGGAGAATTCGTAAGACACACATTGCTGGGGTAGGCGCCAAAATTGAAAATGAGCTCATCCTTGGGAGGGGTATGGGGTGTAGTGGCGCCAAGAGAGAAGTTTTCCAGAGGGGCGGACATGTCTATCATCGTCCATGAATGGAGAGGCAAAGTAGGCTTCTGAAGTCTCTGCCGCCTTAAGGGGAATTGGGGGAGGGGGGCAAAAAATAGTTCCTCTGACCGGCACCGTTTTGTGTTTATGTTTTGTAGGTTATTTCTACAATTTATTTACGACTTTGTCTCCCTTCTCCTGAATCTCTTCCGTAAGAGTTAAGCTATGTAGGAAGTATACCTCTATAACAAGAAGGGAGAAAAGTGGTAATGGCATACAAAGGGGAAACTAATTATTACGAAGCGTAGTACTGTGCAGTACGAATCTTGGTCGTTGAGGCGAGACTGGAGGTATTTGAAAAAGCGTGTGCAAAGAAAAAAACTGAAGTTGACGGAAATTAAAACAAAAAGTTATAGGCATGACGAAGGAGGAAAGATGGTGGTTGTAAGAAATTCAAAGAAGACACGAATATCTGAAGCAGAGGAAACTGTCTGGCAATGGACAGTGAAAGACTCGCAGAAGTTAGACTTGGTAGAACCTTGGTAGACGGGGTAGGGGCAAGAACAAACATTTTGGGCGAAAGGAAGGGATACAGCAAGTGTCTGGGATGGCTTATCTTATTGCATGTATTAGGCGTTTATTTAGTATTGTGCTAGGTGGGGTTCAGAAATATTAAAGAGATAGGATTTCGAATACACCAAAATCCTACCTCCATCGGAAGATTACCGATTATAGATGTACAACTACCTATTAACTATGTTCTTCTGCCAGTTTACCATCGTATTGTGTTACTATTTCCAAAAAAATATAAGTCCATCACTCTTTAGCAAGCTTTTAATTTATCCGCATTCCACAGAAACCAAACAGCTTAGCGACTAGGCGTTCTTCGCTCGTAATTGTCCTCGTGGGCATCGTCCACGTTATTAATTCTTCGGTACCCATGGTATCAGCCCGCACAATTCATTCAAAATTAAACTGTATTTTATCCCGAATCAACAGAATCCAATTAGAGCGGAGCCGGAACACACACATATATATATATAAATAACGGGATATTATAAATCCTTGCAGCACTCGACCGAGGGGCGTTTTCCGACGAATTCTTAAGATTGAAACGGTCTCGTCGCATTAAAACTCGCCTACAGTCATTAATTTTCAAAACGAAAAGGAAGGAGGGAAGAGGTTTCTAACGCGGAATTCTTAGAAACCGGAGATCAACCATGATGGGAAAGCATTGGATGAAGGAAAAGAATGAAGATTGTGAGCGCAAGAAGGAAAGACGGTGATAAGAGGTCTAGGGGACGAAGGAAGCCTGACAAAAAAAAAGATGGCGAAAAGCGCATTCTTCGCCGGAAATGGAACCTGTCAACGAGCGGATATTAAGCAGAAATAGGCCATGCTGTCACGTTCGTCCCCCATTCTTCGAGGAACCCACTTCTTCTTTGAGGGCATTAAATAAAATAGCGAGGTGACATGTCATGGCACCTGAAAGTAGGAAGGAAGAGTCAGTGATGCCATTAAACGCACATCCTAAAACAAAACCGTTGGAAAGCCGAAAAAAGTAAATATCACAGACTTAGTAAATTATTTATTTTAATTAAATGCCGAGGGTAATCACCCCAGAGAAACGATAATAACCGATGTGTAACCGATGGTAAGGGATTCATAAATAAACACAATTGAACGCAACCAGTCAGAGGAACACCCCTCGGCCATGTCTTCCTCAAAGCAAGCCTCTTTACATTTTCTGATTTCAAACAATTTGAGATGCATATTTAAATTCATGAAAGCCTGCCGAACAAGGAAAGAAAGCAGATTTAAAGTCGATGTCGACCGTAGGAGTTCACTTATTCCTTCAAAAAACTCTTAAAATATGTACGGGATCGCGAGTGGACAACGAAATTTTGATCTCAAGGCTTATCCTTCAGTTCAATTCTGAGGAATTATATTTGACACTATCCTCGACCTGATTTTGCCGGAAAAATACCAGCATATAATTGGCTAAGAAATGAGAATCAGCTTGATAAAAAGTTGAGAAATTGAAAGATATAGAATAATTGATATTAAAAATTGTACGATGACCAACTAATTCGTAGAAAGCGGCGTGAACTTCGCGGAATCATTCGCAATCTTTTTACATAAAGTTTTCAGCCGCAACTGAAAGAGTATAGGCAAACAAATAAAACTGTTTAAACGTGTTGACATAGGCACAAAGTTAACGGTAGGCCTCAGTGAAACACATCTAGCATAAAGCAAAGCATAAAAATGACTTATGCGAGCAATTAATTATAGAATAAAAGATAAATCTATGGTAAATCAAAAAATAAAATTTCTCTCGAGTAGGCACTATTCATTTTGAATAAGAAGGTAGCCATTCGGCATACGCGGGGCATTGCATAAAGTCTCAAAGGCGAGCAGGAGGAAAATGGATTTTTTTTTTTAAATCCGAGCATGATAAGAATAATTGTCTGAAATTCTTTGAATTTAGCAAGGTAATTACGTTTTCTAATGATGGAAGGGATATTATATTTGCGACACGAGGTTGTGAGCAAGCAGAAAGGAGACAGTGGCTCCCATACCAATTTTTAACTTAAACTTCATGATTTCATGATAAAATCCCCTCCCCCCCGAATAATATCCTGAAACACTCTCTCTTCCTCTTTTATTTTTACAAACCTGGATGGTTAAAATTTAATTCGTGCTCATTTTAAGCCACCTCCTAACGACCGGAGAACTCGTTCTGCAAAAATTCCCCGGTTCACAAGGGAAATCTAGGAATGCAATCCCCACACCTTCTTAAAAAATCCACCCACGAAATGATCTCCGACGGAAAAAATTAAACCTCGGTTGTGACGTCCTTGTGCTAGAATTGTATGACTCGGGGATTCATTTAGAAATACTTGCGCGGCTGAAATGAATTAAGAATATAAAAGAATTCGTGGGTTTTGAAAGTGCTTTATATGCTGAAACGAGAATTCATATCACATTTGCTTACATTTTGAGCTTAAATCGCGTGCCCTGAGGAGCGCTCTGCCGCCTGCACTTAACCCAGAGGCGCGCAAAAACTTTCTTTTGACATTTCCCTCTTGAAGAATTTTCTCGTGAATTTAAAATGACAGTCGCCAAATGAATTTACCGCAGAGAAAACTGTTACTTTGTTCAGTTTATAACATTTATTTTTCTGAAAGAGCGCAAGGTCTCACGTTATTTGTAAGGACAAAGAAAAAATGCGAAAAAAATAACAGGATATATGGGGGAAAACTTTCCACACTGCTGTGTTTTAGAGATTGGTTTTCTCTGTACGGTTTCATTATCAAACAATTCGGAGTACCCGTAAGAAATGTTAACGGATAAAATAATTTGTGACACCACGGTAATCTTTTTTTAATTTGTCAATTCCAATTAATTTAAAGCATGACTCCGCATTAATTTAATATACGCAAAAATGCGATAACTTATCCTATTTATAAAAGAGAGAAAATACTTATATTTTCACTGGAATACTTTTGGGATCGATTCTCCTCGTGGCATTTCTTATTCGATTCAGTTTAAATGTCCATGGATAATTCTATAGGCCAGAAAAAAGGTTATGGAGAAAAACAGTACAACTTTCCATATATATATATATATATATATATATATATATTTTTAAGTTTAGTAATAAAAAAATTTCAGTTTACTACCAAGACAAATAGTTTCTACTCTAGTATATCTTATTTTAGTGGCACCATAACCATTTAAAATTGCAAACATGCTTGGATAAATTAAAATGAACATTTTTTAGGCCTTTCCCTGGTAGTGGGGCACACTAAAATAGTGTAATAGTGGCAAGTACAAAATTAAGTGAAGGAAAACAAACATAGCTGTAGGTATCGAAGGGAAGGAAATAGGATTACTGGGAGAAACACAAAGGCGGCTGAAAAGATGGATACAGAATTCCTACTAATAGCAGATTGTTGAAGACTGTGATGGAGGAGAGAATGTTAGGCCAAGGAAGAGAATAGGCATCTCAGATGGAGTTAAGAGGAGGCTAAGAGTATGAGGACGAGGCAAGGGTTTTATCGTGGCGCGGTGTCACGCAGTGCCCTGATAGATGGAACATCCAGCGGCGGTTGTTCTGTATTCCATCCATTATCTACCCAACGCGGTAGACAAACATCAACAAAAATTGCTCGAATGAGCCGAAATAAAGCGCATAAAAATAAAGCGAGAAATGTCTTGCTCACTCATACTTAATCTGTCTCATACCCTTCACCGACATTTGAAAATACCGCTCGAATGGATGCTTTCCTGAAAGTGGTAACATTTCCGTTGGAAATCGTCTTGTACACATTTCTGATTTGAACTCATCGTAACCTATCTCTCTCCAAACACCCCAACAAAGCACAACGGTTTAAAAACCTGTCACAAGACTCTCGGGTTTGAAGATCTTGGACGGGACAAATTCAATCAATCCCTTTTACATCGTTGTTGGGACGCGTTGTTGCAATTCACGGACGTCAACTGCGCAGAGGTTTGAGTGCGGGGGGAGAGGGGGAGATGACATCAAAAACTTTTCCTTCCCTGGCAGTAGAGGAGATTGATACGAGAGGTTAAAAGCCCAGCAGGGAAGTTTGCTCTCTCGGGATCGCGAATGGCTACGCATGACAGGCCGTGAGGGACACAATGGCGGGAGGGCGGGTGGAGATGAGACGGAACTTGAGGGCGGAGTCGAGAAGATATCGACGGCTTCAAGTAAAAAAAAAACAAATTAAAAAAATTCGCGAAGAACGCAAGGAGGTGGAAGGATACGGAATACGAAAGGGACCTGTATATCTAGACACACATTCACACACTTCCAACTACTGTAGAGTATGTACACAAGGGAGAAACACACGTGGCGACTGGGTGTCGATCCTTTCAGGAGACGTCAAACATGAGACGCCATGGTTTGGCGGCTGGGGGGGAGGGGAGAAGTGGGTTACGAGGCAATCTCGGTTGCAGACGCATAATAGAGGGCAGGGAGACTGAAGGGAGGATATATAGGTTAATGGGGGGTTGGGAGGGGATCCGGACAATGGCGCGTTGGACCAGGGGGGAAACGGTTTCGTAAAAGTGATGCTCCACTTCTTATTCCGATCCTCAACGGTACTCGGAATACTTATCTATGGATGAGTTGTGTAAAAAACGACGCCACTGAAGAACCGAGAAACATATTTGGGCAGGAGAAAGAGATTCACGTTCTTATACTATGGTAGGCTGAAAGTAATGCACACATGCTTATAGACCACACACAAAATCAAATATCAGTATCGGGAAAAATGTACATTAAAGTAAAATTTTTAAATTTCAAAACCATATATTTGGTTTTCAACATAGTCACTGTTAATGCCAACACATTTCTCCCAACGTGTAACAAGCCTTTCCATTTCGTCGCTGAAAAACTCGTCCGGCTTTTCTTGAAGCCTGGAATTGACACCTGCCTTCACCGCATCGTCCGAAGTATAATGATTACCCTAGAGGTGTCTCTTGAGTTGAGGAAAAAGTAAAAATCGCCAGGAATAAGGAGGTTATGAAATCAGTTCAATTTCATGTTTCGCATACTCTCTTCAGTTGCGCGCGAGGTGTGTGGAGGAACGTTGTCATTTTGCAAGATTATTGACGCCAAGCTGCCTTTAATAGGACAAACTCGACCAATATGGTTTACGATACGCTTTTGAATGATTCGCCGGTCATTTTGAATTAAATCTTCGACGGGTTTGCGATGTTTACCGTCTGTGGCAGTGATCGGACGTTCGCTGCGTGTTTCATCAACAATTATGACTTTTATAGGTTCGAAACCACGAAATGTTACTACCCATCCATTTACAGCGGACCTATCAACATCATCATCACCATAAACAGCCTTTAAATGACGATAAATCTCAGTAGGGGTCACTTTTTAAGTCATGCTGTTTAACTAGCGTTGACATAGCACTAGAACACGTCTCCATACTTCCGTTTCTCAAAATACACTGGATGAATGTAACGACCTCAAACCTACGCATGCGTGTTGAGGGGGAATGTTACTTCCACATGCCACCACGAGTGCTTCTGAAGGTAATTTTGTTTGTGGTCTACAAGTATGTGTGCATTAGTTTTCAGCCTACCCTCGTATAAAGAATACGTGTTCAGCCAGGTAACCATGATTCTTTGCTCTCGGTAAGACGATATAAGGAAGCTATAACAAGATATTTTCAATATATAATGTCTCGGAAACTTAGAAGTTTAGTTATTATTCGGGGAGATAATCGACAGCTGAAGCTATTTGCGCAAATTTGGCAACTTAACTGAAGTACGATTTCAGGGGAATGGAAAAGGTTGAAGAGAAACCTGTGGTCGGTATTAGTCTACGTTTATCAAAATGCATCTTGGAGCTATAAAATTTAACGTCCCAGCCAACGTACGGCGTGTCTATATTGAGAAGCTTTTCCCAAGGGACCCATGTAGGGACCGAGACACCTCTGATGAATTCGGCGACTACCGAAATCCCAACTAGGAGTTTAGTAGTGGGAAGTCGGTACACTAACCACGATACTGATTAAACCCCCTTGGTAGTTGAGACAAGTGGATGAACGTAAATTTATTTTTAGAAGTAGATATGAAGAAGAATGGAAAATATAAAATGGACGTAGAGGAAAGCAACTGAAGGAGTGCTAGCCGTGGTAGGGGAGAAGGGTTGTTGGGATGAATCCGAAAAAAGTAGGGCAGGTGAATTCAGAAGACAATGAGAGGAAATGGGAGGTTGAAGACGGCGATAGAAGGGATAATGTTGAAAAAACGAGGTAGGGGACGAAAAAATAGGCATTTCGGATATAAATAATGGAGGTAGAAAACATGGAAATAATATTTATAATCCACTCATAATTTCGAATGTGTGAGTTACCCTTAAATATAGACCACGTGTTCGTCGTTTAATTATTCCCTCACGCTGAAGATGCAAATTGGACATATTAACAAATATGCAGTGATAGGAAATACTTACGTAATTATTTAAACATATGAAGCAATTCAAAAACGTCAACCTCAAGTAGAATTTTGGAAAAAACATAAAATTGTTCCCCTTCTGGATTAATTCTCCTCAAGGGATGCTACGTTATTCCTGATCATGTAGAAATTATTTCTATCAATCTATTTTACTATATCAGGATGTCATTTTTGTGTGAAAAAAATTGAAATTTCTTGAGGTTAATGAAATTGAAATTTCTTGCATTTTTTTGAGGTTAATATGCTTAATTAACACATAAAGAAAAATCACACAAGGGAATGGAGTTTTCACAAGGAGGACGTATTTAGTGACAAATACCTACACTAAGGATGTAACAAAAAGTTATGATATTTGATTGGTCGCATCCTACGAGAACACGATTGGTTGTTGAGGGAAGAAAATGAGAGTAAATGTAGGGAGATGCTACATTAAGCTGCTACTATCAGCTTTTGGGATGTAGTGGTAGAGACGGACGGAAAACGTTTCATGGCCAGAAAGGAATGCAAAACAACAAGTTCACATTGTGTGGGATGTAAGAGGGTTTTTGGGAGAATTTCAAAGAAGATAGGAAACATGAATCTAGAGAATTTTGATCGGTGATGGAACTTTGAAGATTATAGTTGGGGGATTAATATTAGGCAAGCAAGGAAGGGAAGAGAAAATAAGCATGCTGTACGGACTGAAGGGAAAAAGAATATTTGGATTTCAATAAAGGTCACTAGTAACGCAGGGTGTCACGTCGTGACATGTTAGATGAGGCTTAGACATGTGTGTAAGGTATGGATAGTCAGTAGGGCCTTTCAAAACCTCTATCCGTATAGCATATGAAGTATGGAACTAAGTGTGAATGTTGTGAATGGCTTTCGGAGCAAATGGAAGAAC